>OX457039.1:28002419-28009919 GCA_949752735.1 Lumbricus terrestris
ATCGCTATTTCCTTCTTGATCGAGCTAAAGTGGAATTAAGAAGTTCTTCCATTCCGAACTGATGTTCGACCTTTGCATTGACCACTGACCTCGTGACCCTGTTGGCCTCTCATGCAGTCGACAGATGGCGTCACTCTGTTGACCTTTGATCCCTCCCTCCCTCCCTCCGTCCCTCCATCCCTCCATCCCTCCCTCCCTCCATCCCTCCATCCCTCCCTCCCTCCCTCCACCGATCTTCAATCGTCGGTGTTTGAGATCGATGCCGTCGGATGAATAAATCGCATTTAGGCCTACCCAAGCATCGTCAGACGAACATAGCCTATAAGAAATGGTCATCGATAGTCGGTGGTATTAAATGTATGCTCATCTATGGTCGTGATGGTCACAGTTGATTATCTGTGGTCACCGCTGGTTATTTGCGGTCATCTTGGTCACCGTTGATCATCTATAACCATCGTGGTCACCGCTGACCATCTATATCTGTGGTCATTGCTGGTCATCTGTGGTCACCGCTGGTTATCTGTGGTCACCGCTGGTTATCTGTGGTCATCTTGGTCACAGTTGATCATCTATAGCCATCGTGGTCACCGCTGATCACTGTGGTCACCGATGATCATTTATAGCCATCGTGGTCACCGCTGACCATCTGAAGTCACCGGTGGTCATCTTTAGTGATCGCGAGGCGATGATGGTCATCGTCAGTTATAGCGGATATATTTTATGATGTCATCTGTGTTGATCGTTGTAGTCACTGATCATGGATGACGACTTAAGTCAAAGGACATCCATCCGTAGTAATCGGCAGTCATGATGTCCAAATTAGGAATAACGAGTTTTTTGATATGTCGGCATTGAGAATTGGTCAGCTGTGGTCCGTGTTCATATGTTGAATGATCAATTTGCACTAATCGCTGATGGTCAACGCTGATGGTCATCGGTGGTCAACGGTGGTCATTGGTGGTCAACGGTGGTCAACGGTGGTCATTTCCAAAGGTCATCGGTGATCATGAAGCGATCGTGCTGCATAAAGTCTGCATTAACTGTGAAGATGGTCAAATGGGCGTCGATGCGGATTCGATGGATGAACTTCCTTCCGGTCGGATCAACAGAGGGAGAGACAGACAGGAAGACAGACAGAGAGACAGAGAGAGGCACTCAAAGTTAGAGAGAGGCACACACACACACACACAGAGAGAGAGAGAGAGAGAGAGAGACATACAGACAGAGACAGAGAGAGATCAACGATGTCGTAATATTTCATTAACACAACGTCGTCAACTATGACAATCTGGTTACACAAAGCAGCAGCATTCACCGGGTTCACCCATGCTCAGCGCATGCGCACGCCTCTCTCTAATCTGCACACTGAATAGTTTTGCATGGCATAAATGTCTGGTATAAGATGTTTATATGATGCACTGCTCTAACTCTATTCTTCTCGCTGCTTGCTTCACCGAAGACGCTTTCTTATGCGCCATTAACTCCGTTGATGTTAAATGAAGCAACTCGATCGTCTGCGCAGTAATTGCGGCGGGAAGACGGAGGCTGAAAATGAGACGATTGAAACCAATCAATCGATCAATCAATGTTCGTTTGTTCAACGACACAATTGATTGACACTAGTTACCAGTTGCACAGGTTAATTGTTAAAAGCCGAACTACAATTATTAGATATTGAGAGCAGTGTGAGAATTGTGGAAAAATAACTGGGGGTTGGGGGTTGGGCCATTATACATTTGGAATTTGGGTGTGAAAAACATACTTTACTATGGGGCTCTAAGAAAGACTGGGGGGTTGAAACCCCCCAACCCCCAGGCAATTCTCCCTGATTGAGAGAATTTTGTGTTAACTAATAATTATGACTTCTTAAATTGGACTCTCGGACTAACCTATAGTTCCGGGCTTCCGGCTGTCCTTAGTATGGAGGGCGAGGTTATAAGACCCCAGATGAAAGTCATATAAGTTTTGTCGTGGAGAAGAGAATATTCCCCGCCGGACATGACTTGGCTCAGTACAGATGGGTCGAAGCCGACACCGGCCTGCAGCTACCAAAGAACCTTGAAGCTCGCAGCTGTTCGCAAGTTGTTAAGAGGATTTCGTGCATTGCTGCTTAAATAACAGTATCATAGTAAAACATGGCCATGCAATCAATGGAGCTTGAAAAGAACAGGAAAATGTTGCTCATATTTTTGTCCTTGGCTTAACGCAATATTAAGCCTACTGGTCATAAATGCATGCCCAAAATTTTAATTTTGCAGTTGTGCTGTAATTTTGCTCTTTGTTTATTTTCATTTTTTGTCCTTAGTTTTCAGTAGTGCTATGAGAAAAACTGCGCTGGAAAAACCTAAACGGTTATTTATGTATATGTGCAGGAATCCAAACGAAGACAATTAGGCTAGGTCAAGTTTATCGAATAGACTGATAATCCATTATTTACATTTGTTCATCAGCTGATGTTGGCCTATTAGTTCTACTTCCGTACGCTAGACGCTTCGGATGAGTTTCTTAAACTGGCTCTATAAAAATTTTCGATTGCAACTGCAGCTATTCCAAGTATCTACTGTGGCATTGCGCAATGCTTTATAGGTCTGCAGTAGCAGCAGCAGCAGCAGCAGCAGCAGCAGCAGCAGCAGCAGCAGCAGCAACAACAACAACAACAAC
Source organism: Lumbricus terrestris (assembly GCA_949752735.1). Lineage (NCBI taxonomy): Eukaryota > Metazoa > Annelida > Clitellata > Crassiclitellata > Lumbricidae > Lumbricus > Lumbricus terrestris. The sequence continues at coordinate 28,005,081 of OX457039.1, forward strand.
AACAACAACAGAAGCAGCAGCAGTGACCTCCCCCATTAACCGAAATTGGTATCCCCAAATAGAACCTATAGGCTACATGACTACCGATTCTACAGAAGCAACAAGACAAGAGCAGGTCAAAGTATCCTTCATCGGGTCCGTATTTTCCTTTATTAGCTTAGTTAACAGTCATCCAGAAACCGGAAGCGGAAATAAGAAGTTTCCCACTCATGAGTCATTCATACTGAATCGTATCCGTGACTCCGTGTCGATCCGGCCATCATCACCAAAAGCGATGGCGTTGTTTACGCCGCCATTGTTTCAATGATCATGTCGTCGTTATTATTAGATTATTAAACTTTCAGTGATCGTTTAATTGTCGATGGTGATCGTCTGGTTATTCTAATGATTCCCTGCTGGTCAGCGGGGAATCTCCAGCTGCAGCCTCACACCAAAATGAACAAAATGGCCAAAATGACCAAATGACCAAATGACCAAATGACGAATGAGCCAACCAGAAAACATCTTCACTGCAGCTGTATTATAAGTCATCGTACACAGGCCTACATATAGAATTGTACATGTATGCAACGACGACGACGACGATGACGCATTTAATGACGGTGGCGGCACCAAGCGGTTGCGGACGGCAACTGAGTATAATATGCACACGCGCGCACACACACACACACACATATATATATATATACATACATATATATATACATATATATATATGTACTAGTGTCGCACAGTCAATACCATTTCGTTTGATGCTAAACCACTTATCAGCGATTATCGTTCAGACACAATGCATCGCATTATCGGTGTCTCGTGTATACCAGTAGACGACTTCTGTCTCTTTCTCTAGACTGTGTTGCTTGTCCGTTGGTCCGACATAATACCCTTGGTGGTTGCAATGTCCTTAGGTTCTGTACTCAGCCCGCGTTTGTTGATTTTTACGCAGTTCATTTCGCAGACATCTTCTGCAGTCATTTGTATAGGCAACTGCCGCCTTGAACATAAATATCGATGGCATACAGCAGTGCCCAAGTATCTCCTCACAGTTCGTTAATGCGCTATGAATATTCATGAGGACACAGTTGTCAAGGAATTCCTCTGGATGGATAGATGGACATCTAATGAAAATCTAACTACAGATTAAGGAATGCTCAATTTGACTACACGAACTTCTGAGTCAACAGTGCCGTAAGCCTCACTCTAGGTGACACGTCAAAACAGCCCCCTCAAAACAGTCCCGTTAAAATCGCACAAGACCAAAATAACGCCGTTAAAATGACCTCAGTCCAAAACAACAGTTGACTTAGGCTAAACCAAAATATTCTTCTGAATGAGTTCGATATATTTGACTTATTAGATTTGAGTCAATGTTGTGCGACCACAAGCTTATATCCGAAGAGCGAAGATTTTGCAATTGAAGATCACACAGCTGCTTATTAGTCACAATTGCTTATTAGTTCTAATGCATTAGACGCTTCTGCTGATGAGTCACAGTAGCAATTCAAAGCATGTATACCCGGGTCCACTCGCTCATCACCATATCTTTCTCCATCTAGGCCTCCAGTCTAATCCTGTCTGAAATACTGCAACTGCTCCTTAGCCTGTGGACCTCTCTACTAGTTTGCTCACTCTCCTATCTCACCACTAATCTAAACTTTCTTCCGTTTGCACCATGGGGCGGAGTTTATCAGGGGATATGGGGAACTAAGCCCCCCGCAAGAAGACTCAGAGTCATTTTTTACCGTGTAAATGGTATCTTTTCTAGGGCTTAGCCTCCCCACGCGAAACTTACGAATGACTAAAAAAGTCATCAACTTCTTTTGGCCGGGAAAATTAGTAATTTTCGGCGAGATTTCAGCCTGAGGACTAAAAAAGGTCATCAACTTTTTAGGGAAAATATTTCGCGGCGCCGCTCGTTTCTGCTGGACCGAGTCTCAGCCCCAACAAATTTAGCACCTCCAAGAACGGAAGCCAAACTCCGCCCATGCTTTGCACTCACGACTGAAAACCGAACCCTCCAGCAGGCAACCATATCCTGATTCTACTTCTGCACCACCACACGGGTGACACGGTCACCATAATCACCGATAACCACCGTAGCACTCTGTAATTTCCTCGGTTTGCTTTGACCTGCATGGCACCGAAACTAACAGAGCAGTTTGACTATTGCGGACTTGATTTGGTGTAGGCCTACATGTATATCGCCGGTGTAAAAGCTGGTTTTCATGACGTGGCCTTTTTGCGCTGAGAAAATCTCGGAGTTAGGCCTACATTACAATACATCGCATCTTATTGTATTTGGAATGACCTCTCACTATACCTGCGCTTGCTGCCTCGGTCAGATTCAACTGGCTATTAGCCTACGAGTCCCTCAGCTCGTATACTTGCTGGGCTGAAAGCGTCTATAATATTTTGTTGAAGAAGAGCAGTATATAATTCTCAGCATGATTGAACGACGAGTCCATTCAAAGAACAAAAAGGATGGGAAGAGTATACTTATGATTATTATAATAAGTTAGCAGCAAGCACATTTTATTTGATGAATATAGAATTCAATTTGTGCTTCACGAGCAGATTATACATTCAATTAAAGTAGATGCATAAATAATTCTTAATTCAGTACATGAGCCATCGCGTTTACCTTGTTCCAAGTTTCTTGCATTATACAAGGCGGTTCCAACCAATTCCAGGAAACGCAAAGTATACATGTAGGCTACCGTTGCTGTAAGCCTTACATTGTAAGATAATTAATCATAGGGGAGACACATTCCTCGGAGTGGCATTGCTTAAAGAATTCAAATGAAACATAAAATTTTACTTTAAAATAGGTCTTTTTTAAGCGAGAGAATGATAAATTAATATAAGCGTATTAAGCTTAAAATCTCAGGTAAAACTTCGATGCATAAATTTATGATAAATATTACGAGTGGCTAAAACTTGACCTGGGTCGTCAAATAGTTCAATTCATCCCTAAAAGTCAGCCACTCAATGTATGGCTATCAGTTCAGAAACACTATAGACTAATTTTATATGAAGCGTAGAGTAAATACAGAGGGCCCATTGATGAGTCATTAATCAGTTGTCATAGCTACCTGTAAATTTCCGTGACGGCGCCAGGATTTCAGTTTTGGGGGGGGTTGAACCCTTCCGGAGGAAATTTTCCATTTCCATCCGCCCAAATTTCTGACGACCTTTTTTAGTCATCCGGTCGAAAATCGTGGAAATATTTAAGCTCTTTCAGTATTGCATGTTAAAAATCCCAGATGACCTTTTTTAGGGAGGCTTAGCCTTTTATAGGGGGGCTTAGCCCCCTAGCCCTTCCTAGCGCCGCCACTGCCTGTGATGTACTGCTACTTTAAAGCCACAGTAAAATGAATATATTTCCTAAATAGGCCTATTATAAGGGCACACTCGTATACCTGACGCACTTTTTAAGCATGAATTAATGCGTCACTTTGAGCGCTGTGCAGGCGCGGGCAACTGCTTTTCATCATAGATCTATTCTACTAATCAGACGTCATGCAGTCAGCTCATCTTCAGCCATAATTATTTAAATATATAGAAAAGATTAATATTCTACGCCAGCGGTTCCCAACCCGCGGCCCGCGGGCCAAAAGTGGCCCGCCTGGCCTACAAAAATGGCCCGCAGCATCTCAATGAATATTAAGAAAAATGTCTGTAAAAATTGATATTTTGGACATGATAGAATATACAATAATTTTCTATTAGGCTACAAAGTATTTTATTTGAACGTTCAAAAATCGCATTAAACATTCTATTTTGGTTCAATTATAACAATTTTATACACCTTTAGTTAATTAAATTTTAACCTTGTGGCCCCCTAATGTCCTTCAACTAAGAAAAAGTGGCCCTCGTATCCTCCAACTTAGAAAAAGTGGCCCGACAGTCAAAAAAGGTTGGGAACCATTGTTCAACGCCAGCACCTATACATACTCGTTTATCGTAATCGTAAAATGTCTACAGCGCTATAAAAGGCTCTATAGGTCAAATGAACGAGCTCATCTCATTCACAGGCGCTGCAGCCAAAACATAATCAGAAGGTAGGGGGTTTAATGGGTTCCAGATTAAGACCTAAAGGGTCAGGCATACAGTTGGGGTATAGATGGTGTCAAGAGTTAAAACAGCGACGGAAGTAATGGGAAAAGGAGGAATCAGGATAGAGTTTGTGAAAAAGCAATGCATGTTTACAGTTCTGATGGAAAGCACTGTGGAGAGACAGTCTATAGCAGGGGTTCTCAACCTTTTTCCGCTCGCGACACACCTAAACTTGCAACAAAATTTCGCGACACACCATGCAATCCTCATAAATTATGTCAATCCCTACAAATTTAAAATAGTCATATGTCATAGCTAAAATTAATTTTTTTCATTTTAAATTTTTATAAATTCTAATGAATTGAAATGTTGACACTGAATACTTTCCAATTTCCAATGATTTAAAAATTCTAAGATTTAAAAATTCTAAATTCCACTGACTTAAATCTAGCCTACGTCTTTTTATGACACTATCGGATTCCTACCTTACTTGCGATTTTTTCCTGAATTTTCTTTTGCATCGTATAATTATATAGAAAAATGCTCCACTATCGATAGGCTTGTGACATACAGCTGTGTAGCAACTTAGCTAAGGTCCTACATGGACACTTTAAGCTTGGAGCCTTAACGAGAATAACGAATGGGCATGATATAGGATAGCTATAGCCTATAAAACTATTTTAAGGTTAAAAAAGCATGAAAGTTATCATCAATTATCCACATAGTCCAATCCAGTTCATCAAAGTATGAAAACACATACAGGACAAAGACAGCTAACCACTG
>OX457039.1:28017419-28032419 GCA_949752735.1 Lumbricus terrestris
ATAAACTCCGCCCATGGCTATATTAGATTTAGATACCATTTGCAACAATCGAAGAAATCGACCACCCAGCTACATTGCAAGTTGTCTTATTTGGAATATAAGGAAAGGCGAAACATCACTGAACTGATATAGGCCTAAGTCGCGGTTACTCATCGTAGGCCTGTAAGTCGCAGTTTATAGGTCTACAAAACGTTGGTTTGTTTTACTAGGCACCAATGAATATTCTAGCCACAATAATGTCTAAAATACTGGACATTGCTTCAAGAAATATACGGTGGATATATGAACGGTAGGCCTCCTATAGAGCTGTAGCAATTTTGTTGTTATCTCAGTCACATCCCGTATCTGTTTAAGCCGATGCATTTCGACTGAGTAAATTTATAACATCTGCGACAGTCTTTAATTATAACTTGGCACCATGGTTGTCGCGACGAGCTTCTTCCTTCTATGCCTGCATCGGAAAAAAACAATAAACCATTATATTTTCAGAGATAATGGTGATCGGATCATTTTTAACGCTTTCCAAAAATTCCAAGATTATTAATTGTGACGGCCATGAAAAAGTTCATTCTGTTGCTTGCACGGTCTTGCACCTTTTACCAATATACCACTCGGATACCTTGACTGGTTTGCATTTTGCATTTTGCAGCTCAATATCTATAATATAGGCCTACTCCCTTTGACCTAAACGCCAACAATGCCCGTTTAAAATGAAGGCCCTTTTAAAACCGTCACAAATGTTTCAGTGGCTGAGTGTCATCTTCTGAGTGAAAGTCTTTGAAAGTCAACTACATCTCATCGTAATCGAACTCTCCAAATTCATATAGCGCCACTCGAAAGCCAAGAGCTGCAGGCACCGGTTGTTCACTGCAGTCACATTATACGTTTAAAGCTGGAAACTTCATCATGCAAGCAATACGGAACTTTGGGTCTGAATAATCGGACACTTGCCTTAAATGCGTTGGACGCCTATAGAGTCTTAAAGGCACTACACTGACTACACCAATATTGACATAAACCAAACTACATCGGCGTTGATGTGTAAGCTGAGGCCGCGATTAGTAAGAATCATCTATAATTATAGCTCGCTGCTAGGCAACGTCCTCTACAGAGTCTAGAGACACCAAGCAGTGGCGGTGCTAGGGGAGGGGCTAAGCCCCCCCTATATGAGGCTAAGCCCCCCCTAAAAAGGCCATCCGATTTTTTTACATTGAAATATTTCCACGATTCGACCGATGACTAAAAAAAGGTCGTCAGAAATTTCGGCGGATGAAAATGGGAAATTTCCTCCGCGAGGCTTCAACCACCCCCCCAAACTGAAATCCTGGCGCCGCCACTGACACCAAGCGGCATAGAGGAGAAATAGAGTGACACAGGTATATATATATATTTATATATAAAGATATAATCAAAGCATGCGCCACATAAATTAGACGCTATATCAACGGTGATGTAGCAATCGACGACAGAAGATATCATAAATGTTGCTATGGTTGTTTTGGCAATTTACCACGCTTAGATGAAATCAACTTTTTCGGCTTATTGGAGTTGATAACATCTACAGAGAAGATGTGATCAGATTTCACCGAGGAACTATCTGCGCATGCGGAGGGACAAAACATCGTCCTTCGACGGCGGATCAATTCGCTTAGATCTGATAATATAGATAAAATTGATATTCTTCTTATCTTTCTGTGATTCTCGTCAACACATTTTTCAAACAGGAATTTCTTCGTGAAATTTGTACAGAGTCTTTCGTCGATTTGTCAACTGCATGCTTTTGTGTTTCTATGGCTTTCTGTCTGTCTGTCTGTCTGTCTGTCTGTCTGTCTGTCTGTCTGTCTGTCTGTCTCTGGCTATATCTCTCTCCATAATCCATATGTGTGATCTTCCACAATCACCCACGATTTTCCAGTCTCTTCCGTGTTCTGCAGCGCAGCCTAGGCCTAACCTATTCACTGTACTGCGGTAGCTATGGCTAGGTTATAAGTGTCTAAAGTTCTTAAACTTGTTCACTTACAACAAAGATCAGTTTCTTGTATTTTCTTCTTCGATTTCCAACATTCACAAACAACACAACAATGCATCAACGACGACAAACAATTCAATTGCACGACAGAAACGCTATCTTATTATATTACTACTCTAACGTCTTCTACACACGACTAGCACTCCTTCTACAACTTATCTCACTCTTAGCGTACACTCTCTCTTCGGTCGCACTGTCCTTCTCTCTGCCTCTCTCTGTCCGTCTCGCTGTCTGTCTGTCTCTCTCTCTCTCTGGCGACGACGCGCAGCGGCGCTTTCCCGCCACTCAGTCAGCTGGCCTGTCTGTCTGTACACTCAACAATTAGCTGACCTTGAGCTGGCCTATCCGTACGCTCAACAATTAGCTGATCACTATACGTTATACAAAATTAGCTCACATTACCTCTTTCCTTTCTTTTAAAGAGAGCTAATTACCTATAAAAATTAGCGAACGTACCTTAACTAAACAATGCAAACAGTCCAATATATATAACATCATAAAATATCTTACACTACAATCTAGATAAACAATCAGCTACTACATTCAATTTACCTTTCTTATAGTTCAACAGAATGCCAAAATTTTGTAATGATAATGACCATCTGACTAACTTAGCAGATTTCGACATTGATTCAGTCAAGTAAACTAAAGGATTATGGTCTGTAAACACATTAATCTTAGAACCAATAAGAATTTCTTTCAACTTATTTAAAGCCCATATGATTGCATAGGCTTCCTTCTCAATCGTCGCCCATCTCCTCTGGGTATCTGTCAGCTTCTGACTTATAAATGAAACGGGACGTTCTATCCCTTCATTGTCCACCTGTGATAGGACAGCTCCCACAGCAAAATCACTGCTATCACAGTATAAATTAAAAGGTTTACCAACCTCAAACATATATAAAACCACATTTGACAAGACAATCTGTTTAAGTGAATCAAAGGATTTCTGATGTGCATCAGTCCAAACAATGTTCTCAGGTACTTTCTTGCTGGTTAAGTCTGTCAATGGTTTAGCAATTTCAGCAAAATTACAAATAAACTGTCTGTAAAACCCAAAAAATCCTAAGACCTGTTTCACTTCCTTCCTGGTTTCAGGTTTCTTCAAATTAATCAAACTGTCAATCCTATCTGGATTCATCATCTTCTTCCCTGATCCTATAAGGTGACCGATGAACTTCACCTCACTCTTACCAAACACACATTTCTTCAAGTTCAACGTTACATTATGCAGTCTTATTTGTTTCAAAAATAATTCCAAATGTCTTAAATGAATGTCCCAATCATTAGAATGCACTGCAATGTCATCAACATAAGGTTCAGTGAAAGCATGTATCGGTTGCAAAATCATATTTATCGCTTTTACAAAAGTCCGTCCAGAGTTAATCATTCCAAAAGGAACACGCGTAAATTCGTACAGTCCATTATGTGTAACAAACGCAGTCTTCCATTGATCACTCTTTTTCACAGGACAAGTCCAATAGGCACTGCGACAGTCCATAACGGAAATAAACTTGGATTTTCCGACTTTGCTCAAGACATCACTGACGATTGGCATAGGATATCTGCAGTTCTCAGTAAAAGAGTTAATGTATCTGTAGTCACAAGCCAATCTCAAGGATCCATCCTTCTTTTTGACAATGACAAGTGGACTTGCCATTCTGCTTGACGATGGTTGAATGATGTTTTCTTTCAGCATCTCTTGTATTTGTCTTTCCACTTCTGCCCGGTATATTAGTGGTATTCGATATGCCATGAATTCCTTTTCTCGAAAGTCTGGTTTCAACACCACTTCATGTTCTACTAATGTACATAGTCCCGGTTTGTCCGAAAATCTGTCTGCATAACGATTCAGTACATCAAGTAATTGTTTCTGCTGTTCGCTCGTAAGATGTCCAATTTGTTCATAATCCAATTGGAGTGATTTCTGTTTTGTCTCTGAATAGTATTCCTTCAGCGGTATTTCTACCACTGATCCAAATTCGTCATCCTCTTCCACAATCAGACCACAAGACAATGTTCTCGTAATGAACTTCCTCATATAGATATTCGTTTTATTGACAAAATAACCGATCGACATAACGCGACAGTTAACAAGCACAAAGGAGCAGCGGATAAAGCCTAGTAAATGTTTTTATACAGCATCCGTGTTATGAAGCTTTTATTGTTTTTATTGGTTAGTTCGAATGGATGTAGCCTAGGGCGTAGATTGTATCATCTTGTTGGCATGAATAATCCGTCGACCGTTTTCATTCATGTCCACGAGATACGAATATTTGGATCTTCTTTGCAAGACAGTGCATGGACCATGCCATCGTGAGATTAATTTATTGGTTGACGTTGGATACAGCACGATGACGTTTTCTCCTGGTTCGAATTCTTTATCTTTTGCTCTTTTGTTATATTGACTGGCGTATTGTTTTTGCTTTTCTTCAGCACAGCTCTCGGCGAATGTCAAGGCCTTTTCCATGTCTGCTCTTAAATTCTTCAAATACTTTGCCGATTGAACTCCAATGTTCGGTGGTAAATTTATCTCTTTGGTCCAGCTTTCTTTAAGAATGGTTAGTGGCCCTCTCGGCAACTTTCCATAGACCAGCAGATACGGTGCCACTCCTGTAGTTGCATTAGGCACTTCTCTCAATGCCCAGACTGTAAATGGAATGATTTTATGCCACTGTCTCGGATTTTCCACAATGACATGATGAACCATCTTCTTGAACGTTTGATTCCATCTCTCCACTAATCCGGCCGCTTCTGGATGTCCTGGCGAATCGAATCGAGGACAACACCCCATCAATTTCAGAAATTCTCTCGTTAGACTGGCTGTAAAATTCGTTCCTCTATCACTCGTTATCACTGACGGAACTCCCACATCCATGAACAACTTCATCAGAGCTTCGCATACAGCCTTAGCAGTCAATGACTTCATCAAAAAGATTGTCGGCCATCTTGTACATGAGTCTACGATGCACAAGCAATACTTATGCCCTGCTGCTGACGTCGGTTCGATTGGTCCTACGACGTCCATTGTCATTCTTCTGAACGGCACATCCTCCCTTAGTATTGGTGTAATCGGTACTCGATCCATCACCAAACTTCGTGCTTTCAACTGACACTTCTCACAGGACTTGCAGAACTTCACCACATCTCTACGCATCCTTGGCCACACAAAGGACAATTTGATACGTTCTCTTGTCTTCTCTTCTCCCAAGTGTCCGCCAAATACTGACTCGTGCGCCAATTCCATCACTTGAATTCATCTTTCCTTCGGCAACACCAACTGATACACCAACTGATCCAACATTTGATGCTTCTTATACATCAACCCATTCACTTCACTAAACTCTGATCCTTTGTCTTCAGCTATCTTCCACCACGACTTCAGTGACTCGTCATTTCTCTGCTGCTCTTCAAATTTCTTTGCGTCTGCCAATTGTCTTTCATCATTCGTATTCTCGGCAAACAAATCTCTCATACTCGTGTCCATTTCACTATCACTTCCAGAATCATCATAATCATCACGTTCACATGCAACCATCTCTTCTTCAATTTCATTGCTCCTGGATGTTACTCCTTCTTCTTCTTCTTGAACGCTTTGTTCATCATCGCTTTCTGTGTCTTCATCTAGCAAACTTTCATTTGATTTTTCCTCTTCTCCTTCTTCCACTTCTCTTCTCCGACTCTGTGCTCTCGTAGTCACATTCGCTTGCAATTCTCCTTGCAATACATTCACTGGTGGAACCTCTTTCAGTTCTGCAATTATCTCTGGATGCAGCAAGAACTTTTCTTTGTTATTACTATTACCCCATGCTTCATATTATGTCTTTGCACAAGACTGCCGGAATGCTGGCACATACCAAGGTTAAATATGGCGCAATATTCATTTCCTTGTCCTTCAAATCTCCTCCTACGTTATGACCACTCATCCGCACTTCTATTTTCACCAACTTAGCTGGAATGGGTTCTCCAGCCACACATTGCAAATGTACTCTGCCAATTTCTTCTACTGTCGCTCCTTTCAATAATTCCTCATTGATTACTGGAATCTCAGTACCAGAGTCAATCAGCGCTTTGACTTGCACGGGATGACAACTGTCATCATTTCCACGTATCTCTACATCTACATGCCGTAGTAAAGACTTCTTCGTACGTTGACACTGATCTTTACTTTCTGTTTCTCGACAAGTATCCGTAATGGGAGCAGATTTTACTACTTCTCTCTGTATAGTAAACTGAGGCGTACACTTCATTACTGACTTCACTTCCGTTTCGCGGTTGTCTTGTCCTTCCAGCTGATTAGGTGCATTCATTACTTGGATCTGATTTACTCTGAGATTTTCTGCACTTCGAGTAAATCTATTTCTCAGATTTGTCATTCTTGGTGGTGCTTGACAATCCTTTATCAAATGTCGGTCTGACTGACAATTATGGCAACGTTTCCTCACAATACCTCTCTGTTCAGTGCTCTCCCGTCTGTAATTGTACGGAGTATATGCTGCATTGCTTTCTCTTTGGCGTCCCATCACTGGAATTCGACTGTATATTTGTCTGTCACCCGTTGCTTCTCTTCTATCTTGACCAAACTGTCTTCCATGAGCACTATCTTTCCTTACTTCATTACTTCTGGCTTGGCTTCCTGTTTCTTTGTTACTACTATTCCACCTGGTTTGCTTCGAACTATTACCCCATGCTTCATATTTCGGTTTGTCTTGAAACATTAGACCAATTCGATTGTTCACATGTATGTCTGCGAGATCTGCAACATTACTAGCTTCCAAACATTCAGTACCCTCCTTTGCTAGTACAAACTGTAGTGGACCCGGTGGTAGACATTCTTTCAACTTATCTGCCACCAACAGATCAAATAACTTCTCATAGTCTTTGCCCACTCGCCTACTTCTGACATAATAGTTCAACAGATTCTTCAATCTTGCTGTAAACATAGTGTATGTCTCTTCTGCCGTTTTCTTCGCATCTACAAATCGTGATCGATATTCTCTCGCTGTCAATTTGAATTCTTTCAGTAAATGTTCTTTCACTATGTCGTAATTGTCTAGATCATCAAAAGACAATCGGTTTAACACCGTTCTCGCTCTTGGTGTCATTAGTGGCAACAGCAATTTGACCCAAAACTGCTTTTCCACCGTAAAACTGTTGAATGCATTCTCAACTGTCTCAAAATATAATGGCACCTCCATCATATCATATGGCATCTTAGGTAACACGTGTTTCATTGCATCACCTATCTTTTTAATCTTGGACACCATTGTCTCACTTTCTCGGATCCTATTTCGTTCTAACTCCTCACGGCTTCTTCTTTCGTCTTCATTTCGTTCCCTCAGTCTATTTTGATCTTCTTCCCTACGCAGTTCTTCTTGTTCTATCTTCTGCTGCAACAATTCTAACTGCCTTCTGCGTTCCTCCTTTTCAATAGCCATTTCTCGGAGCTGAGCTTCCTTAAGAGCGAGTTTCTTTTGTTCTAAATATACTTGTTCTTCCCTTTCTCGTTCCGCTTTTTCCAAATTTTCTTTCTCCATATTCAATTCTTCCTGTCGAATCTCTTCGGCTCTTTGTAATTCTGCCAAACGCATGGCTTCTTTGAGTTCCTCGCGAGCCTTTTGCTCTTCAATCTGTTGTTTTCGTATTTCTTCATCACTTTTTCTTGCTCTCTCGTATTCTATCATTAGTTCCATCCTTCTTCGTTCTGCTTCGTCACGATCTTTTTTCAGTTGTTCTAACTGAAGCTGGAACTGCTGCTTCTGCATCTCTATCTCTTCTTGTCTCATCCTTTCTGCTTGTTCTGCTCTTACTTTTTCCTCTAGTCGAATCTTTTCTGCTCGTTCAATCCCTTCTTGTCTCATCTTTTCTGCTTTTGCCGCTCTTTCGTTCTCTTCTTGTTTACGTTGCTCCTCTTTCTCTTTCTCTTCTTGTCTCCGCTCTTTCTCTTCTTGTCTCCGTTGCTCCTCTTTCTCTTTTTCTTCTTGTCTCCGTTCTTTCTCTTCTTGTCTCCGTTGCTCCTCTTTCTCTTTCTCCTCCTGTCTCCGTTTCTCCTCTTTCTCTTTCTCTTCTTGTCTACGTTTCTCTTCTTTCTCTTTCTCTTCTTGTCTCCGTTGCTCCTCTTTCTCTTTCTCCTCTTGTCTACGTTTCTCCTCTTCTTGTCTCCGTTGCTCCTCTTTGTCTTTCTCCTCTTGTCTACGTTTCTCCTCTTCTTGTCTCCGTTGCTCCTCCCTCATCATCATAAATTGCATCAACGCCTCCATAGACATAGCCTGTGGTTTCTCCTCAGCCCCAACCACAGCGCCTTTCTCTTCAGCTTCCTTTTTTAGCCAAACCTCTGCTAAAGCTCTCATCAAATTTTCCCTTGACATCTCTTCGACTTCTTCGACATCTAGACCAGCTTCGATTAATAATTTTATTATTCGATCAGAAGACATCTTTTTTTATACTAGCTTGTTTTTGTTCTGTAAGTTTCTCCATCTTACTTCTTTACTTCAATGATTTCCGTGAAGAAAATCGAGGGAGTGGCTATAATTGCTGTGATTGGTTGACTTTAATTCTTATTGCTTGTTTATTCAAGGAGCGAGTTTTGTATACCTCTCTCTGGCGTTGCGTTGTCGTAATGTCGTTCGTATGCCCGTTGTATCTTCTCACCAGTTGTTCGGATGCTCGGAATGCTTCTCCGGTTGCTAAAATGCTCATTCTCCTTCTCCCGTGTGGTCGGCTTCTCGTAATGATTTGAAATCCACTGTCCGTAGCTTGGACTAAAAATCCACCGTTCGTAAATATCCCTCCGTCCGTAACTTGGATATAAAATCCCACCGTCCGTAACTTGGATTGACTATCCCACCGTCCGTAACTTGGATACGATATCCCACCGCTGCCACCAAATGTGATCTTCCACAATCACCCACGATTTTCCAGTTTCTTCCGTGTTCTGCAGCGCAGCCTAGGCCTAACCTATTCACTGTACTGCGGTAGCTATGGCTAGGTTATAAGTGTCTAAAGTTCTTAAACTTGTTCACTTACAACAAAGATCAGTTTCTTGTATTTTCTTCTTCGATTTTCAACATTCACAAACAACACAACAATGCATCAACGACGACAAACAATTCAATTGCACGACAGAAACGCTATCTTATTATATTACTACTCTAACGTCTTCTACACACGATTAGCACTCCTTCTACAACTTATCTCACTCTTAGCGTACACTCTCTCTTCGGTCGCACTGTCCTTCTCTCTGCCTCTCTCTGTCCGTCTCGCTGTCTGTCTGTCTCTCTCTCTCTGGCGACGACGCGCAGCGGCGCTTTCCCGCCACTCAGTCAGCTGGCCTGTCTGTCTGTACACTCAACAATTAGCTGACCTTGAGCTGGCCTATCCGTACGCTCAACAATTAGCTGATCACTATACGTTATACAAAATTAGCTCACAATATGTATGTTCAGCACTAAATGTATGAGTGGCATTCATGTGTGTTGTATGCAATATGCATGCTTATAATGTGCATACCAATGTGGCAGGATTTAAGGTGAAACAACAATTAAGTTATCGTGCCTGAAAAGTAGTGATCTGAATTGAACTGGAATTTCTGAAAGCTTCATGAACCCAATTGTAGATGTGAAATACTAAGAACATGCAATTTTAGGATTTAGGTAGCCTATCTTGGTGAAAACATTGCCATTATATATTATAATTTACTAGCTGGGATTTCACCACAAGGGTGCCTATTGTGTATAGCATTGCTCTGCAGAGGAGCTATATGGGTGGTCTTGTCTGGAGTCATATAGGATGCTATAGGCATTAACGGCATCAGCTATCTCGGTATACTACAGGAGTATTCTGGTCCGCTACTTTCTTGTTTCAATAGATTCGAAACGTGATGTTGTTTGAGGCTCAATTGAGGACATTAATGATTAAAATGCTGCGCAAAGGAAAGCAGATAACAAAAGGCTATTTAAAAAGCAAAACAAACAAATGCTATTCTAATTCGGAAGTTTCTTTTCGTTCAGCTGAATGTTAAACTCTTAGTTCACTTCAACAATCGGATCACTTTGTGCGCAGAAATCTGCCGCCCAGCGCGCATACTCTTTTCACGTGAATGAGGCTGCTATTTAAACAATTCCCAACAAGAGAAGATGGAGCACATCTTGCAATGCAACTGCGCATTAATTTTAAGATCTTGCACGGAGACCCAGTGGCGCATTGGATAACGCACCGGTATATATGGAGGAGATCAGTGGATCTGAATTTGATTTCAGAAGACCCGTATAATACAAGATAGACGTGGTGCTTTGTAGGCTGCTATTAGCGTCGTCGTATTCTATTCTATTCTATTTTGGGATTCATAAAGCGCCTCTCACAGTACAATCTAATCAGAGGCGCTCCCCAGTGAGAAGCACTCCTGGAAAAAGAAAAGTCTTAAGACAACGGACAGAAAAAATAAAACCTCCATATAAAATCTGAGCACGAATAATAGTAGGAACGCCATTCCACAGCAAAGGGCAGACAGAGGCATTGGCACGATGTTGGGCTGTGGCAGTCCAAGATCGTGGTACAAGAAGATCATGACGGTCTAAAGAGCGAAGAGGACGTCCAGCAGTAGTTGAGAAAAACTTCCTAATAAGATCACAAAGATAGCGAGGTGCTTGACCCAAAAACATCTTATAGGTAAGGAAAAGAATTTTATATTGAATCCGGGCAGTCAAAGGAAGCCAGGGAAGGTGCTCAGTCATGAAAGTCGAAATGTGAGAGAAACGAGGAAGATGGGCAATCAAACGTGCAGATGCATTAAGTACCGATTGGAGAGGAGCCAGACGGAGTTTATGTAGGCCAATGAGTAACGAGTTACAGTAGTCAATGCGGGAACAGATGAAGGCATGGACCATAGAAGAAAAAATCGATGAAGAGACAGATCGCCTAATGGCACGTTAACGTCGCAGATGATAGAAACTGGACCGAGAAATATTAGCAATATGTGTAGAGAAGGAAAGAGTATTGTCAATAGTAACACCCAGGTCACGGACATTTGTCACAAAAGTAAATTGAGGAAAGTGCTTGGCAAGTAAAACGTAATCAAGCTTGTTAAGCTGTTGACGGGTGCCCAACCAGATCAACTGAGCCTTGGAAGAGTTGAGCGAAAGACGATTTGAGGACATCCAACAATTGAGATCAGCAGAAAGAGATTCAATAGACTGACAGAGAGCAAGTTGTTGGGAAGAGGAGCCATGAACAAAAGTTTGGACATCATCAGCCTAGTTGTGACCAGAGACTGAGTGTTTAGCAGAGGAAGAAGAATATCAGCTGTAAACAAGATATAAAGAAATGGACCTAGAACGGATCCTTGAGGAACTCCAAATTTAACAGGAACCCATGAGGTGCGAGAATCATCTAGTATAAACATTTGGGTACGGTCAGTAAGATATGAACGGAGCCAAAGAAGAGGAAGACCACTAAGACCAAAAGAAGTTTCAAGACGATGAAGTAGAATATCATGGTCTACCATATCATAGGCGGAGACCTGGGCGGAGACTTGGGGGGGGGGACGAAAAGATTTTTGATGGACGAATGGCTGAGTTTCGCAGAAAAATTTCCATTTTTTGCCTGCCAAAATTTCTGACGACCGGCGAAATCTCGAAAAAAATTCAATTTTCGCCGCCAAAAAAGTTCATGACCTTTTTTTTTAGTCTTGGCGCTCAACGATTGGGGCAGTGGCGGCGCTAGGGGGGCTGGGGGGGCTAAGCCCCCCTACAAGAGGCTCAGCCCCCCCTAAAAAATGACCATCTGAATTATTTTACAGACTGAAATATCCACAATTTTGGTCGATGACTAAAAAAAAAAAAAAAAAAGTCGTCAGAAATTTTTGCGGCGAAAATGGAAAATTTGGCCGCGGGCTTCAGCCCCTCCAAAACTGAAATCCTGGCGCCGGCACTGGATTGGGGGGGACAAATGCATGGGCCGTTCCCCCCAACACCTCCGTTGGGGGGCCGTCCCCTCTGTCCCCCTAGGTCTCCGCCCATGTACCATATCAAATGCTGAAGATGCATCAAAGAGAACCAGAAGAGTATAATCTGTGATTTATCCATAGCTGCAGAATAGATGTCTGATGTGTCTGTTCTGTTAAGTATATCTATCAGATTGATGTTATTTAAGATTGTTCCATGTATACTCATTCTGCGTTTGCCAGAATTAATTCAATAAGGAGAAGATTGTTTTTCTTCTTGACCCGAGGTATCAATGAGCCCTCAGGATTTATAAAAATTATTGACAATGTTCTGGAAAGGCGAGTCTTCGTAGATGGGAAGAGTGCTATATCTAGCGCAGATGATGACAGAGCGCCAAGCATGCACTTCCCACATGCTCCCGCAAGGTCAGTTCCTGATCCAAGGTCACACCTAAATCACGCCCAGTAACATAAAAGAAATCCCAGGGAAAGGATGTTGCAAATTAGTCAGATCGATTTTACAGATCTGCCGACAGCTACGAAGCCAGATAAGCTAGATTTTCCTGGTTGCAGCCGAAGGCGGTTGGACGACACCCAGGCATAGAGCCGCCGTGTCTCCGATGCCCGAAGCACTTTCTATGCCGATAAGATCGCCTTTGTAACTGCATGGACGCGTGCCTGTGTATCGTTTACATACTGATGAACGATTTTTCTACCAAACCATTCAGACATGTAGGCTATAGAAACCATGCCAGATCTAGTGCTTTAATAATCTCTAACTGGTCTACAGCAAATTTGGTGTCTAAGTTTTTTCAACTGATTTAGGACAATTTTCATGTGCTGAATCGAAAAATCACATTGGTTTTGTTTAATCAGGTCAATTTTTTTATATAGCGCCACATGAACTTTTTACGTGTCTGTACTTGCCATCGATATAATAGTAAGTGAGATATCTATGCGTTTTTAACTCTAGATTCTAGTTGGTTCTTTCATTTATTCAATTATTCAATTGTTGCAGTGAAAAGATGGCTTCAGGTAGAAGATCTTGTAAAAATAAACCTTATGTATTTTGCTACATCTGTGGTGAATAGGCCTACACCCTTATTGCCAACAGGAACCCGGTCACCAACTTTGTAAAGCGTGCTTATAGGCTATTATAATTCTTATTTCGGTATGAAGCTGGGTGATCAAGATAAACTTTGGGCACCTCACAGTCATGATATGCAAGACCTGCATAGAGCATCTTTGTCAGTGGACCAAAGGAACAAGGAGTTCTTTGAAATTTGGAATCCCTATGGTTTGGAGGGAACCTTCCAACCAAGCAACTGACTGTTACTTCTGCGCCATTGATGTAACTGGAATAAACAAGAAAAACCGGAGCTGCCTCAAATATCCTGATCTGGAATCAGCACGTCGTCCTATGCCCCACTGCGATGAGATTCCAGTGCCTGTATTTCATGATCTTCCCGACATGAGCGACGAAGAATTTTCCTCCTCTTCCAGTGTTGAAGAAGATGAAGGAGAAGAATTTGTTCCTGACGATGACGCTCCACATCCGTTCTCTCAACATGAGCTTAATGACCTTGTTCGTGATCTCAGCTTGTCAAAATCGAATGCTGAGCTGTTGGCATCGAGACTGAAGGACAAAACCTCCTCTCTCATAGTGCTCGCATCCCATTCTACCGAAGCAGGCATGAAGAGTACCTCCCGTTTTTCACTAAAGATAATGACCTGGTGTAGCCTACTGCTCTGATATTGCACAGCGCCTGCATAAACTAGGGGTAACACAGTACAAAACCGAAGAGTGGAGACTATTTATTGACAGCAGTAAGCGATCACTGAAATGTGTTCTATTGCATAATGGCAGCCAGTTTGCCTCTGTGCCCATCGCACACTCAACAACACTCAAAGAGAAGTATGAGGCGGTGAAGTACGTTCTGGAGAAAATTCGTTATGATCAGCAAGAGTGGCTGATTTGTGTCGATTTGAAAATGGTTAACTTTTTGTTGGGACAACAGTCTTGATTTACAAAGTTCCCATGTTTTCTCTGTTTGTGGGACAGTAGGGATCGAGCACAACACTACATAAAGGAGTGGCCTATACGGGAAGAATTACTGCCCTAACGTGCAAGGAACATCATCAACGAGCCACTGGTGAACAGAGAAAGGATCTTATTCCCACCGCTGCATATTAAGCTCGGCTTTATCAAGCAATTCACCAGAGTTCCGGACAAGGATGGGGACTGCTTTGCATACATGTGCCAAGCTTTTCCAGGTTTAACTATTGAAAAGTTGAAAGCTGGGATTTTTGACGGTCCTCAAATTCGACAGCTCATGAGAGATCCAGAGTTTGAGAGCTCAATGAAATCAGTGGAGATTAAAGCGTGGAGGGCTTTTGTTCAGGTTGTCAACAACTTCCTTGGCAACAACAAGGCCAGGAACTATGAAGAACTTGTTACCAAGATGCTGACTGCTTTGCTTTTAGAAACCTTGGATTCAACATGAGCATCAAAATGCACTACCTGTTCTCCCATTTGAATTGGTTTCCTGAGAATCTTGGATCAATGAGTGACGAACAGGGGAAGAGGTTCCATCAAGACCTGAAAGAGATGGAGACAAGGTATCAGAGGCGTTGGGATGCAGTAGGCCCTAATGATGGCAGATTACTGCTGGACCTTGAAAAGAGACGTCCCTGCTGCTAATTTTTCAAGGAGTTCCAAGAAACTCAAGTTCAAGCCATGAATTTGTAACAATGATGCTGAAAAACATCAGTTTCTGTAACTTTTTGATATAATATGTTAAGAAATACAAAGTTCTTGTTGAAATCAGATGTCTGATTTCCGACTTTCTAATGATTTCTTTAAAATCGAGTTAGCAAAAAAACATGACCTGATACAGAAAAATGAGTGTCATTCTTGGATTCAGCATTGCCAAATTGCTATAGGCCTAAATCAGTTAAAAAATCTTAGACACCAGACCAAAAATATTTTTTGTAGACCTATAATTATAGGTCATGACCTATTGCATGACCT
>OX457039.1:28037419-28077419 GCA_949752735.1 Lumbricus terrestris
CTATATATATAATAACCTATAGGATGTGTTTTTCCGCCGTGTGTCTAGATCTATCACATCAATGAACAATGGCGTTTGCGGCATTACTAAATAGATATAATTATATCTAATGCTACAGACTGAGAGAGATTATGAAATTAGTTTCCTGCAGTCGTGTGATGGTTGATTTATTCAGTCATTCGTCTGATTACGTTGTTTAATACGTCTGGATTTTTATCATCCTGAAACCATCAACCGTCGAATAAGAGATAATTAGTCATGATTCATGATCATAGACCTATAATTAATTATGCCCATATCATTCGTTCATTTAAGTCAGAATGCCTCTTTCATATACGTGCAGTCCAATTCCACTATATAGTGCATTGATTTTAATTTTTAACTGCGTTTACGCCAATGCAGCTTTAATTTGTCCTTGTATTCTCGCAGTCATTGCATGATGGTTATACTGTCAGAAATCAATAATGACGATCACAGAAAAAGTACAAAATTGCGCAGATAACCATGCCAGCAAGCAAACACGGGCCCTAGGGGACCCATATTCCCAGACGAGGCCCTTATCAGTGGGTCCATCTGGGACCCATCAAAATGTTTATGGGTACACTGCAGAGGAAGAGAAGCCTGCGGTCAGAGTGATGGATGGGAGGAAATAAAACCGTATAATGATGTATGTGGAGCATCCTAAAAGATTATTATTAAACATCTTATCATTGATGGATTCACAAGTGTGCATGCAAACGTAGATATAAAAAAACAGATGTTCAGCAATGTTATGTCAACGATTTCATACACAATTCCATGCAGTGTGTCGATCATAGCAGCAGCTACAGTTACTGTACTGTAATCGATATTCTCAACCTCAGTGAAAGTGTCAAAGTACTTGTATGCACAGCTACATTTTTTATTCTAACATATGGCACCTAAGGGTGGATCTGAATATTGGATTCTGGTCAATGTTTCCAATGCAAATCGGTGCTTTTATCGGGAAATATAAACCGTATAAAAGCGAAATCTGTTTAATCGTGGTGTTCAGACCAGATTTCAGTTGTTGGTTCTGCAGTCATGAAACCGTTTTCATTGCTAGTCTCTTGGCTATAGTTATTTCTGTTTGGACAACGTGTTCCTAGTTTTGAACCGGTTTCTCGTCATCAGTAACCGTTGTTGGTATAGACTCTATAGCATAGAGTGTAGACAAATATCTTATATTTCTCCCCGTTTCTGATGGGTTTTTGTCGTCACTTGTTAGCTCTCTGAGTGAGCCGTGTATACCCTATGAATCAGAAAGTCCGAAAAGATAATGCAGCATATTTTGACGTTGTCATAATTAAATTCTTCAGACTTCATACATGTATATTGTATAGGCTAACACAATAAATATCTATGTCGGAGCAAAGGTTCACGTATTACGGATATTTAGAATTATAAGAGACAACTAACGCCACTAAAGGTCACTTGAATTTTAAAATTTAAATGAAAACATTATTGGACATATTGGCCAGTAGTATATATTTGGCATGCTGGCCGAATCTCATCCGACTTCTATTGCGACGTATTTGATAATTTTCCTACCTCCATCGCACCATTATCAAAATTAATAATATCATTTAATTTCCATTGCCCCACCTGAATGTCATCCAATTTTCATCTCGCTATTATTAATTGCTATCCAACTTTCAGTGCTCCTTGGTTATTAATTATAATTATAATTTTATTGGCTATAATTGTAGGCCATTAAACAGACTCGGAAGCCTACATGTAGCCTAGTTATAACATGCACTCCAATTGCAGGTATTTGCACGCTATCCATTCAAAAGAGGTCATACGGATAGAGGGAATATATAGGGCCTACAATCGGGATTTACAATTCCACAGAGTGCTCGGAAGCCAATCGCATTTACAATATAGACCGACGTTCGAGAGCGCGATCCTAGGATTTTGCAAGTTTATTAGACTTCTGCAGAACATGATCTTTCATGGACCAAGGCAACACGTATTTGGTAATCCGAAAGTTAAATCCTTCGGTGTTTTCGTATAAAACGTACAATTTTATAACGTTTTGATTCTCTGTACAAATCGCACAATTTTGTGAAAGTTCAAAAAACGATGCAGCTGCATATATTCTGTTTCACGAGCAAAGTACCGGCCTACTATGACTTAGAAACGAAAATTATATTGCCATGCAGTCTCGTATGTGATAGCCTATATTAGTTCACTCAAATTGAAATATGGGAATACAAAGAAATGGGTTTGACTAAGAAGAGAAGCTAGGTGAGAAACTATTGGGAGCGTCATGTGATTATGTATCGTCGTCGTCGTCATCGTCGTCGTCATCGTCATGATCGTCATCGTTGTCGTCGTCGTCATCGTTGTAGCCACATATGAACGTCTTCTGCCGCCTCTCCACCTTCGCGTGTCATGACGAGAGGTTAGCAATCTCTTTTGTCATCTCTTATGATTGATGACCCACCGCAACAACATCGTACACATGCTCCCTATAGATAGAGAGACCTCTATCGAAGACAACTCAGCTGCAAAGGGTTAACGGGTTTTCAATCCGAGTCATCATTAGTAGGTTATGCGAAGTTTGCAGCGTTCGCCCTTCTCAAGTCTCTTTACAAGAGTCAGTCATTTTAAAGTTGAGCTTTGAAAATGATGGAGACATCATGCATTGCGTGCGCTTACTACCGTATAATAGGCGATGGAAGACTTCAGCGCGGGCAAAGCCCCACACGGGTTACGATCGAAAAAAAGAATTTGAGAAGATTCCAGAACTATCGTCACTAAATTTGGATCACGTTTTCTTGTTGGATACATGTGTACGTTTTATTGCCCTCCACCCCTTTTTAACGCAGAACACTGGTCAAACTGACAACTTCTCTCTGTCACTATGCACGGCTCAGGATGATTTATTTTTTATAAGACTCGATTTTGCTTTCTTGTGCGCTGTATAGGCTACATACGATGATACGACAGCAGAGTTGGCAACCAATGCGTTGCTGTGCTGTGCTGTAAAAATTCATAACCTATCAGGCACACAATAGATCCAATTAGGCTACATCGCATTTTGCACCTGATATAATTATGCTATCATCAATCCATGCTACGAATCCATAAACGAATATTGTAATGATCTCTGACTATTGCACAACATTTGATTCGGTTCCTAAACAGCTTTCCAAAACTGGTACTCTGCTGGAAATGATATTATTTTATACTGCAGGTTGTACGCTTCTTAGTATTCTGATCTTTCTGCTTTATTTATTCCATGTCACATCATCTTGACAATGACCTTGGAATTCAGAATTCGCTGGAGGTGCGTAGGTTACATATGTACATCAGTGGCCGCCAATTCTATATATAGTTCCAAAGTAATACTCATGGGTCATTTCTTTCTTGGGTTTGAACTTTGAAGTCATTTGTTTTCGATGGTGTTACTGCTTTTTTGTTGAATCCGAGTTCGCTAATGTACTGCTTACTGACTGACCTACGTCGAATGTACTCGTGTGTTTGGATGATTTTTATTAAAGACTTTCCACTCATCATTACTGCGTGGTTGCAACCCAGCCTTACTAAATTATGTACGTACCTAATGCATTGCAGTCTGTTGTATTGGTGGCTTTGTTATAAAAATCATTATGTTATAAACCTTAAATGAAAATAGCATCACATAGGGCATACAACAAGATGAAAAGAGAAAATAGTATTTTTCAGCTTTATACTATAATACTTTCACGTCGTCTTGTTAAAACAATGACTGGCGACTTAATTGTTTGCAGACATTTATTCGGATGATGATCTGAGCAGGTGAACGTGCACTTATTAGCGGATGGGCGATGTACGAAATGTTCTCTCACTTTTAAAAAGTAATTCATTTTCGTTGTACGTCGCGTCAAGTGAGTGTCTTAAAACGACAAAAAATCAGCAATGAAGCCGTAACGAACCAACTAAAAGACAGACAGAGGTTGACAGATATGGATGGAGACACGGAAAGATACGGAAAGAGAGGAAAGGGAATAGGATGGGAATAGGATGTGTCATTTGGTCTGTTTCGATATCGGTGATATTTTATTCACATAATTCTCGGTCGAGTACGAATGTCAGTCCCACTGGCACATCAGTCCATCCATGGATTGCATCGACCAACGCTCTGCAGAAACAGCCATGTACATGTAGGCTACAATCGTGCATGTGCCTACACATACAGATCATCTTCGTCAACTAATACTTATATACAGACATATTGCAAATGCACACTGCACATATTGTGAAATACTGTGCATATATAAGTTCCTACTTGCTACATGAATAGCAGGCATCTGTGGGTTGTATTCGTGTGTGTGTGTGGGTGTGGGTGTGTGTGCGTGCGTGCGTGCGTATTGCGCTTTGCGCATTAGAATATTTCTTTCCATTGTACAAAAACTTTGGTCGAACTATAGCCTATAACATTGCCCAACCGGCTTCTGTATTGAAGATGCTGTTCCAATCGGCCGCTGCTTATTCTGGGATTTCTTCCTTGTTATTTGGAGCTTAAGAAATTCCTTTTTCCCTGTGGAAGTCTCCGGTGGTCGATGTGGTTCTTAGGCGACCGTCTGATCCTCTCTCCAGTCCCTTGAGATCTCCTAGTTTATCGTCGTTCGTGCATGAGGTCCTCAGAGAAAGTTTCTCGCCTTGCCCAGTTATCCACTTCCAATGTTATTCGAGCCGATACTGACTAAGCAAGGGATCATTCGAATCGTCATGAGGCATCAGCCGTCTATCGAAGTCGTCGTCATGGCTGACCGCATCAATGGTCCACAAAATCTCGAAAAAGTTTTGACTTCCATTGATTCTCTTTCGTAATTTATATGCTACTAGCTGAATTACCCGGCGTTGCCCGGGAAATATAAGCTTTTGTCCCCAGACACGCCTGACCCCGTTTCCACTCCGCCATTCTCACCCCGCCTTCCATCGGCCCCGAAACCCGAAATTTCGGTATTTTTCCCCCACGCTGCCCCTCCCACCTCGCGTTAAGGAGAAGTCACCAACCTCTCCGCTAGGTGTACCGCTCTGGCCAATAATTGAAGGGCTTAGACCTATTTCCAAAGCCTGTTAAGTCCACTCGACACGTATCTGAGAAAAACTACTTTTTTTGAAAAGTCAGTATAACATTCACCGCAACGTGCTTTCTTCGTAAATTATTCTTTGTTACCATTGTAGCCCACTTAGATAATGGAAGTTTTTGAAATCTACGCTTCTTTATTCCAATTATTTGCAATTATATTCGCATTATATACGTCCATACCATCATTTATTTTGCTACGCAATCATATTTAATTGCGGTTCGGCCAGATGTGACGTAAAGATTTGAGCTCAAAATAATGACGTCATGAGTTTAGTGAACATTTACCGTTTCTAATATGACTTACTGACTTGACTTATGGCCGTCAGGCGATGCCGTCAGCACGCGTCAGCCGCTTTCCCATGGTTTCTAATATATCGTTTTATAACAACGAAATTTAAAATTTTAATTATTTGGGATATGGAAATATTTTTGGATCGCGATCTTTATGAAGGGCATAGGTTTTTCTCGGGTGAATTAGAAGAAATAAGCCCAGAATAATCCTCACAAATATTTTCGGACATGATGGAAGTAGCCTAAATATCACGCGACCTCAAACCGTCATGCCATTGGCTGTAGGACTCTGCTAAGCAATGGAGGCGAGCTATTTATTTAACGTTGGAACGTGAATGGCTTTTGAATCTGTAGGCGCTTATCGCGCGTAAGTTAAAATGTTCACATCTCGGGTTATAAAGTGAATTGACAGATGAAAATAGTCGCGTTGAACCACAAATTTGGGTAAGAATCAATTGCCAAAATTTTGGTCAAACGAATCGCTGTCATTTCCGAGCTGGGTCTGAGATGAAAGTCAAAATACATCCGGACATAGCCTACAAACAGAAGGACAAACTTCCAGATTTATATTATAAGATTGTGCAAGCGCTTTGGATGGGAGAAGGCATACATGTAGGTGTAGTGATTTCTTATTGACTTTCCACTCAGTGAACAAAAAGTTAACAACAAGTCATTGGTGGTGAATTAGTAAACTTTGAATGCTCGTTCATACGATTCTGTCAAAGTTCATTGAAAAGATGAGCATTGTTCTCCAGGGGCTTTTCCCACCCGATATTGTTGACTGTTTTTCTGAGGCACTCTTGTATTGGCATGGTTGTGTTACGGTGCTACAATTAACTGTCGTTAGCATTATCTATCATCGCTCTTTTAATCTTCATCTCCCTCTGACTTGGATTAATTCCTCGCTGCATGGGGAGGGATCAGCCACTCGGATCCTTTGTCTCCATATCGTTCTATGACCATTGTCTTGAGGTTTCAGTCTGAGAAGTTTGAGGTCCAGTTGGATCATGTCCATCCATCTCTTCTTCTGCCGTTCCCGACTGCGATGTCACTGCACCTCCGTCTTCATCAATCTTTTGATGCTGGTATCCTCCACTTGCTACACATGACCATAATATTTATCAATATTAGTAGTTAATCCTGCGTCAGATCTAAGTGACAATCTAAGCGTCAATTGAGCGAATCTATATGAAGTCAAGAATGTCTAGACCTTCTATATATGTAGCCATAGGCGCATGGACGGAGACCTAGGGGGGACAGAGGGACGGTCCCCCAATGAAGGTGTTGGGGGGACGGCCCATGCATTTGTCCCCCCAATCGTTGAGCGCCAAGACTTAAAAAAAGGTCATCAACTTTTTTGGCGGCGAAAATAGAAATGTTTGGGGAGATTTCGTAGCCGGATGACTAAAAAAAGTCATAAACTTTTTTGACGGCGAAAATAGAACTTTTTTTCGAGATTTCGCCGGTCGTCAGAAATTTTGGCCGGCAAAAGATGGAAATTTTTCTGCGACACTCAGCCGTTCGTCCATGAAAAAATCTCGCGTCTTTCCGTCCCCCCCCCCCAAGTCTCCGCTCAGGTCTCCGCCTATGCATAGGCGCCGAGTTGACCCGAAGAGTGGAGTGCCCAAACGAAGGTGAAAAAATTCGCACGTGAGCGCGGGAATTTTTTTGGAGGCTTCTTTTGATAGGAGAGTTACTGAAGTTACCTCTGTTCCTAGGCGTAGACTTGTTCATGGTTTTAGGGGACGAACTCGCGGCCAAGGGACGATCGCCGAGCAGGGAAGGGCCGAAAAGGCTTGGAGATGGGATGCGCTCCTAACCATTTTCGAATTTTTTCTTGTCACACTGCGATGGTAGCATCTTAAGCTGTCATTTTTATGAAATTGTCGTGGTTTAAGACTTGAAAAGCATCCCTGTCGTTGTTTGCAAAAAGTTACACACAACGTGAAATAGTGACATTTTAAGCTGTTATCTCATCATAATTTTCCATTATTTTATTGTTTAAAGATATGATTTAAGACAGCGGCGCCCGCAGGATTTTTTTCTTGTACGCACAGAAATTCTCGAAGGAGAGGCGAACAGGGAAAAATTTTCGCTAGGTCGCCGAAAAAACTGATGACCTTTTTTTTTTAGTCATCAACCTAGAATTTCCCCAAAACATACCTTTTTCTATCCGCAAAAAACTGCTGACCTTTTTTTTTTTTTTTTTTTTAGTTGTCAATCTAGAATTTCCCAAAAACATACCTTTTGGGTCATCGCGCTGTACGCATGTGCGTACGTCTGCGGGCGCCGCTGATTTAAGACTCCAATAAATGTTCTTCCTAATTGCTTAAAAAATTTGATCACTCTTTGGGTCAACATGTAGCCTACTTCACTTGGAATCCACACAGAAGAAAAGCACAATCTTCGTTTGCATGCATGCATTGGCATCTTGGAGCACTCTCCCCTAAATAGGTCAACGCTCAACAGACTCAAATTTTGCGCAAGAAATAAAAAAATCTGTTTACATTAACCACTATTTAGTGAGCCAATATTAACATTGCGGAAGTTAGTTTTTCAAATAGTTTTCACAGACAATTTAGTCAAGGCTGATTTGCTAATTAACGCAGACAAAACAATATCCAGCTTTTGTGATGCTGGGAGGAGATTCTCGCGCAGTGAGGACCATTATATATGTAGAACAAAAAGAAACAGTCATTCAAATCGTCGACTTCGTCCGCAATAAAAAAAATGGCTGAAGCGGATCGAATGAGCAGGATTTTGAGGTTTTCCTCGTATTCATATGGAGTTCAGACTACGGACGGAGTAAAACTGGAGTAATAGTAAGGTAGACTAACTGAGATAAAAGAAAATATGCATAGGGCGCAATGATTTTTATAGATAAGCAATGCCAACAGAGAAATAATATCATAAAAAGCACATCTTGCTGGCTGATTTCTGGTGGTGCCCATGCATAGGCGGACCTCGCATGGCCAATTTCTGGTGGTGCTGAGCACTCACGGGCCTCGCAGAGTCGGCGCCCATAATGTAGCATATGACGAACTTAAATGACCCTGCTGTATAACGCGATGCAATGCAGTGAATGCATTCAATCATTATGTAGCCCACACACCCACAGTATTAAACACACAATGTGTACACGCCGTCTCTGCCAACAGAATTGCGGCACGTAAGGATTTCATCAGAAGCTGTACTTGGCTGAAGTGGAAACATGATGATAGCAATTTAGAAGAAGGGTCGCATAACAAAATTCTCCGTCGTCTGACTTGGATAGCCAATTCAGTGACCGGATGGCAAAAGCCAGACAAAGTCGGATGCATCTTATAAGTTCGTCTTTACATGATATAGCCCACAATATTGACTATGCATGGTAACATTTGTGCATGGTAACATTTGTGCAGCCCTTTAGTTTCTTTTGTTTAGACCTGTATATAGGCCTATACGTGACGTTTTAGAATTTCACAAGCGCAGGAACATTCTCATCTTGGAAAATGATTATATAACAAGGGATGAAAGTGCTTAGACCTAAGTAAACTTTACAATACGATCAAAAATTGCAATGTTTTGTGAAGGCACCACCTAGCACATATAATCCAGTTCCGCTGTAATCGGTATGTACTAAGTGAGATGATCAAATATCAATTTATATTTCCATTTGCATGATTTCATATATTTCTCTATACGTCTAAAATTGCTGTCATATTGTCCCACGAGGGTTGTAGGTGTGTGTGTTCAGTGCCTTGCTCAATATTGCTCCGGCGTGAAACTCCAATTCAGAGTCTGCGATGTAGTCGGGAGTGACAGTCAGTCTGAGTAGGAGTGTGAAGGGGCGCTATAGCAATTGTTCATATCATACATACTTACATACCTACGTATCTCGACTTCTTCGTTTTCTCATGATACAGGATATTATAGGCCTACATTCGCAGTAGCGTCGTGTGCAAGCTAGCACGAATCGCTAATGAACGGCTCGTGTGAAACAATTTGCTGAATGAGACTTTTCTTGCATCTTGAGGTTTCGAAGCGATGCCACGAGTCAGCAAAGGACAAGTCACATCATATCCGATATGACGCCCACGTTTTTGTCTCACTTGCAATATTGAGAATTGAAGGTTAAAAAAACGGTGTGCCTAATGAGCAACAAACATCAGCGATACCTATATATAGCTGACGCTGTGCATACAAGGCCTACTTAATGTCTTATAATGGCCACAATTTCGTTAAATACTCATTGCAACAGCTTTTGTTTTATTCGTTTGGTCGTTATTTACTTATTTCTCGCATTTTGCTATCGCGCCCTTTCAAGCTCGCTACTCAGAGGCGCTCCTGACTACAACGCGGACACAGCATCGGAGTTTCACACCGAAGCGCATAAGCAATTGCAGGTGAAGGATTTGCCTCCGGTCCGTACGCGGCGGCTTGAGCCTTGAGGTGGATTCGTACCTGGGATCCTCCGACTCCAGAGCACCGCGCCATTACACCATGCACCGCGCTTCACAAACCTTTTGGCTCATAATTATAGAGCTATGCCCACAGTTGCCACAAACCTTAGCAACCGTAAGCTTATATTAACTATATTAAATTAAAGGGTTCATGCTACATTCTGACTTCTTTGACCAACTTACTAAGCCTGTGCTATGTTTGTCTTCGTAGGTGACATCGTAGCGCAGTGAATGAGAATCGGCGCAACCTTAGTGTTGCATGCAACTATAGAGAAGACTATAGTCAGAGTGTCGAAGTAGTGTTCAACAATGATGCAACGAAGTCTCGCCGTCTGTCTTCTGTGGACGGGAATGTCGACGAGTCTTCTGGACGAATCGAGCACAACAGCTCAGCAGGATCACACTGCAGGTAGCCTATAGCCTACTATACCTGACGACGACCTCTATATTATACTGTTGCCATTCCCCGATATACAACATAGAGTTGCTAGTTTCTATATATTGCTGCTATTGCTATTTTTGTTTCTTTTTGTGCTCGTGTTGTTGATGTTGTTACTCGAGATAATGCGTCACATCATCATGAAATGTAAAGTAAATTGAATCTAATTTTTTTTTATCGCCGCAAAGAAGCACGCATGTTGAGTACGCAACATCGGTTCGGGTTCACAACAGCCAGATTGTTTAGTCGATGCCCTGAACGTGGACAAAGACAAGTAGGCTTAGCGCTACTGCTCATATATTTAACTCATTTAAAACTCGGAATGGTAATATTTGGCTTAATTATTTTCAGTTTCAAAATTTATTATAACGATTTTTATATTTTGCCAAGTCGAAAATAATAATAATAA
Source organism: Lumbricus terrestris (assembly GCA_949752735.1). Lineage (NCBI taxonomy): Eukaryota > Metazoa > Annelida > Clitellata > Crassiclitellata > Lumbricidae > Lumbricus > Lumbricus terrestris. Next base: position 28,048,102 of record OX457039.1, read on the forward strand.
TAATAATAATAATAATAATAATAATAATAATAATAACAATAGGCCTAATTGATCTGTTTATTGCTTAGAAATTGTAAATCCAATGCATGCTAACTAATATTATTATGTCAGCTTCACATTCAATAAAGGCGTATAGGCCTATATATTATTATATTATACCGGGTGGCGCATAAAAAACGTTCCCAAACTTTGATAACCTGGCAAAGATCTAATTTCAGAGCTATCAAATATTAATTTATACCAAAATGTTAAGCAATCATTTCTGTACACACGTGTCAAATTTCAAGAGAGTACCTTTATTATGTCACATCCTGCGGCAGGATTATGACGTCATACCTGCTTAAGAATTTTGCACAAACCTACGCTAAAAACGTTCCCAAACTTTGCTAACCTGGCAATTAAACAATTTTAAAGATAAACTAAGTCATAGTACATCAAACTAATCATAATTCATATTTGTACAACACAGCCAAATTTTAGCCCAAAATACTTAACCGTTTGAGAGAAATTGTTGTTAGAACGGTATGACCCATGGTCAAAATTTTGCACAGTTGTTTTATGACGATGTTTTACGCAAGCAAATATTTAATTGATCCTCCACCTTCTGGTGTAGGCCTAACGACCCTTAAACGCTGTTTCCCTGTCCTATTGACTTCTGTATTTGTGTGTCGTCTAATAGAGACCATAATATTTTTACTTCAATGACCTGCTTAAATTCGTCAGTATTTAGAAACGGGTTTCTGCGACCAGCATACACAAGCTCCTTTAGGACGTTTCATAGTATAGGCCTACATGTACATAGTAGTCCAGAGGATGTAGATCCGGGGAGATTGGTGGCCAGGCATCACTGTGGATAAAATAACAGGTGATTGCTTGAAGAAATTTCTGAGCCAATCTGCAACGATGTGAAGGAGCACTGTCTTGTTGAAAGATGTAATTGTCGTCAGGATTGAGTCTAGGCCTGCGACATTCGGGAATGAGCATATCGCGTAACAAGCCGACGTAATGCTCTCCATTGAGTTTTGTTTCCTCAGTTTCAATGAAGATGATGTCTGTTTTACCGTGCATCGAAACTCCAGCAGATATCATTACATTTTTGAGAGAAACGACTAGTCTCATGAAAAAGTCTTACTGGCGCAATTGAAGACTTTCGTTCACGGCGAAATAAATGACGTAGTTTTGTGCAAAATTCTTAAGCAGGTATGACGTTATAACCTTGCCGCAGAGTGTGATATAATAAACGTACTCTCTTGAAATTTGACACGTGTGTACAGAAATGATTGCTTAACATTTTGATATAAATTAATATTTGATATCCCTGAAATTAGATCTTTGACAGGCTATCAAAGTTTGGGAACTTTTTTATGCGCCACCCGGTATATATGCATGAGAGAGGAAGGTAGGTTTAATCAAGACATTGATTGGCTGAAGGTAGTTTTATGAGGTGATGTTTTCTATGGTGTCAATACGAACTTGATTGCAATATTAAAAAAAATCAATGGCTATATCGTTGGTGCTTATGGCAGATAGGCCTATAGGTCTGAAACTGTGACCAACTGGCCGCGATCGAGATGTAGCGGACAAGTTTTATATTATTTATTCTAACTATTGCGTATAAACTCGAATCTCGGGTAGGGTCACGTAGATAAACCTAATCAGTTGGATTTTGTAGCGCGCCATTTCAAATCTGCGGCTTATGAGCGATTTGCCAGTCTTTGCGTATTTAGGTATGGTGAATGTACTTCACAGTGGCGGCGCTAAGGGTGGTTAGGGGGCTAAGTCCCCCTATAAAAGGCTAAGTCCCTAAAATAAGACCACCCGGGTTTTTTACATGTAAAACTGAAATATTTCCACGATTTCCGAGCGGATGACTAAAAGAAAAAAAGGTCATCAGAAATTTTGGCGGATGAAAATGGAAAATTTCAATGAGATTTTGGCCGGATGACTAAAAAAGGTCACCAGAAACTTAAATCCTGGCGTCGCTACTGGTACTTCATGGTCGATTTAGGACATGTGCAACGGCCTTCCACGTTATCATTTATCTTTTATATCATTTATGTCGTTTGCCATTGCTTCCTGATGTCAGTTGCTTGCGTTGCTATGGTTTTTCTGTTGTCAACTGTCGTTGTCGTTGCCTTCTGATGCCTTGCCTTAGTTGTCCATCATTGCTGTTGTCTGTTATCATTAACTACTGTTATCAGTTGCTTTTCGCTACAATTGTTTCATATGACGCCACGCTGTGTTTCTGATGTCATGTGGTATCTTCTGATCGTGCACGTGTGCTCGTGTGTGTGTGTGTGTGCGTGTGTGTGTGCGTGTGTGTGTGTGTGTGTGTGTGTGTGTGGAGGATTTGCGCATTGGTTACCGACCCACGATAAGTATATTTACGGTGACGGACGGGGCGGCGCTGGAAGTAGGGCGGGTAATGGTGCGGCGGCGTCGCTGGAGGTGGTGGCGGGTGAAGGAGGGGCGGGTGAAGGAGGGGCGGGTGAATGAGGGGCGGGTGAATGAGGGGCGGGTGAAGGAGGGGCGGGTGAAGGAGGGGCGGGTGATGGATGGGCGGGTGAAGGTGCGGTGGTGGCGGAGGCGCGGCGGCACTGCAGAGGTCCGCGGTGGTCTGGCGGTCGAGCGAAGAGTGTTGTAGGTTGTCATCGTCGCCGGAAAAGCGGTCTTTAATAATTGAAAGATAAAGCTGGACACATCGATAGATCGTAAATCATCGTCCCTAATGGCACCCCCTTCCCCCAACGGACAGCGAGTCTAGCGCTCCTCTGCCGCGTCTATCATAAGCGCCTGTCCCACCAAAGCTCCTCTTCCCCTCCCTCAAACTAATGTCTGCTGGAAACGGACGCTATGCTCTATAAAAATCGAGGACACCACTTGTCTCGAATCAAAGGCGTTTATTGAGACATCAACCGAACAGTATTTCGTCTGATGATTATGAGAGCAGTCAGAACGGTGCTCAACCAAAAAGTCCACAGTATAAGCGACTGAATTCACCGATTAGATGTTTGTTTGTTTGTATTTGCACTTGTTATAGCGCCCCTTCAAGCTCTCTCTCTCTCTCTACTCAGAGGCGCTCCCGAATGCAGAGCTGACACTGCATCGGAGTTTCACGCCGAAGCGCTGAGCAATTGTGAGTGAAGGACTTGCCCAAGGTCCTTACGCGGCGAGGTGGATTCGAACCTCGAACCTTCCGGCTTCAAGGCAATGACGCCACCACTACACCACCGCGCCAGAGGATGTGTTCCTCTATATTATTAGATGTGCGTCTCTATATTATTTAGCAGCTTGTCATACGTTTCTCTTGAAGTACAATAGCAATTGATGATGCAAGAATGTTCAAGCAAAGATTTACATGTAGGCTATATGTAGCGACAGAAACGTTTTCCCAAAACGCAATTTGGACAAAACAATACATGTAGAATTGTATGGGTTTGAATGTATTGGAGTGGATGGCGAAAGTCCTGTTCATTGAATGTTGAATCAAGTCAGAATCGAAGGAACCAGAAAGGGAAGACAAGCAGAGAACTGCATGTAGCTCTTCTTGTATACGAGCAAAAAACTGCATCCTTCATGCAGCGGTTCATGAGCGCAGAGAACTGCACGAAGAAAAAGTTCTTCGCAGACATGAAGAAATGCAAAAAGAAGGAAGGATATAGTGTTGCTTATAAACGTCTATTTTGTTTGTATGTGCACTTGTTATAATATGTGCACTGGTTATAATAACTTGTTATAATAATGTATTATTTTGTATATGGACCATAATTATATCTATAGACCTGGCTTCATCAATTACATCCATGACTGCGAACCTTCAGAGGTCTAAACAAGTCTGAAATTCTGAATTCCGAAAATGAGAATTTAAAAAATAAGATTAGGTCTAGAATGTCCGTTTCGTATAAAATGGCAAGTAACTACATTATTAAAGATTGTCAGTGAGAGACAAAAGTTGTGGTCCACTCTGATGAGGTCATTTGAAAGACTGTGGCGCCGCTGGTGGTGAGCGTCGACACAAACAATTAGCAAAGACTTGCTGCAGTCATCGGTTCAAAACAGACCAATAATTTTTAATTCAATCATTAAATTCGCCATCAACTGCTAAAAATAGTTAAGCATCTCTTCAGCTAAAAAAGCAACTTCAATTGACCGTGTCTAAATGCTGCTCTAAGCCGCGAAAACACAATTATTCGGGTCCTGGGTCTTTTCCTGCCTACCAGCAACGACTTATGTCCGGACAATTTGGACCGGACAATTCTGAGAGGGCAATTCGGAGACGGACAATTCGGAGAGGAAAATTCGGAGACGGACATTTTGGAGAGGATAATTCGGAGCGGACAATTCGCACCAGGACAATTCGGAGACGGATAATTCGGAGGGACAACTCAGGTCGGACAATTCGGAGACGGATAATTTGGAGGCGGACAATTCGGATCTGGACGATTCGGATTGCATATAAAAAAATTATGAACTCCTAAGAGGCGCTTATGGCGATCAAACTTTTATTTATAGGCTTATTATTTCTTGAGTGGCAAACAATCGTGTGAAATAATAACGTGAGAAACATCAAAGGTCTGCGTCTATTAAAAAGCATGTGACCTAAAATAATTTTATGGCACCAAACAAACGTTATCTGATCTTCGAGGCCCTGATTTCAAAAACTTAAATTAAGAAACTGAAATTAGTAGCTAAATGCACCAAATTACCAACTTAAAGGCAGCTCATTTGAATCAATGCAGTTTTCTTGCCAACGTAGGTTTATTCTTTTGTGCCTGTTATAAGTAAGGTTTCAGATTATTAGTTAAAACATTATTAGCCTATATTTTACTGCGACTTAAGTTCGTAGAACTATATAGCTTGGAGAACTTCTTGGGCTAAGTAAATAATCTCTGACTTTTTATGCCTGTCAGTCTGGTTTCGCATTATTAGTTATTTAACTTTCAATAAAAAAATTAGCCTATTCATTCGCTTCATTGTTTTCGATGATTAAATTTTGGCAATAGAGATATTACATTTAGATCTACACCTGCTTTAAGCTAGATTTACACTGCTCCTACTTTTTAACCAGATTTGCATCGGTCCTACTTTAGGCTGCAGGTTGACGTCACTCACAATATGAGACCAGATTAGCACTAAATCATTTACGAGGACAGATTATGTCGATTCCTATAAATATTATGAGAACGGATATAACCTATGGTGTTGCATGTGAGCCATTTTGGATATACTTATTGTCAGAAATTTAAAAGGTGGAAAATGTCAAAGCGCAGAATCTTATAGAGTCTATAGCTCTTCCAAAATAACTTGAAAGGGAGTGGGCTGGTGTAGATCACAAATGGGTTGGCAGGCAAACGTATTGACACAGCGACAGACAAACGGGCAAAACGACATACGAACAAACAGACATTCACGCAGACTGATAGATAGTGATGGGGTTCTAAGTTGATTTAGTAGGCCTATTGACTTTGATGTCAAGTAGCCAATCCGGTCAACCAATGCATTTGTGTGATGGAGATTGGCATGAACATCTGAGTCCCATCACTAATTTTGACTGATACATGAATCGCCCGGTCCGAATTGTCCGGTCCGAATTGTCCGGTCCGAATTGTCCGGTCCGAATTGTCCGGTCCGAATTGTCCGGTCCGAAGTGTCCGGTCCGAATTGTCAGGTTCCGAATTGTCCTCTCCGAATTGTCTGGCTCATATCCTATAGTGGTGGGTTCGGGGCCTTGAAGCCGTAGGTTTCCAGGTTCGAATCCACCTCAAACCGCATGGACCTTGAGCAAGTCCTTCACTTGCAATTGCTCGTGCGCTTCGGCGTGAAACTCCGATGCAATGTCCGCGCTATAATTGGAAGCGCCTCTGAGTATAGAGAGCTTGAAATAGCAAATGCGAGAAATAAAATAAATAGCATCTCTACGTAATTGAATCGTATATCGCATTTGTTTATAAAGCGCCTCGATCATGTTATTCTCACGTTACAGAGGCGAAACCGGTTACTAGCCCAGTTAGCAGCTGTTAGCTACATCGGTAAGAGCGTTGGCCGCGCGTTTGTCTGTACGCGACTCTGAAAGAGAACGTGGGGTAGCGGTTCGCTTACCGGAGGTGGCTATTTCAGCGATTCAAAATCTCGGGCTAGCGCGGTCCGTCCAGGACCTAAATGGCGTGGCGTCCCTTCAAACGGGCGAGCGGTGGAGAAGGATCTCACCCGATCAAATTCATTGAAAAATGAACAGGGTCATTGAGGCCTTAGACGGCCGCTATGTAAAATCCGATTTCATTCACATTTATGTATACGTTGATGACGTTGATTGCTGTTTCTTATAATCGTCTTCCTTTGTGTTGCAGTTGATGGTTCGTGGATAAGTCATAAAGGTAAGAAGTATCTGTTCGTCATGGACGCCGCACGTCGCCAGGACCTCAACTACAACGACGCCAAGCGACGATGTTTTGAACTCGGTTCCGCTCTGGTGACCGTAGACACGGAGGAGGAATTCGATTTCCTGAAGGACGAAATCCGACGTCGGGTCATCCACTCTGGCCAGGAGTTTGCCCACGAACAATGGTGGACAGCAGGACGGGTCAGCGGGAATTCCTGGGTCTGGGAAAGACCCAACAGACCGTCAGGTAAGGACTCGGACTCCTAGATTGAGCATATGGTTTATTAAGTACGGTATCAAACATGACTGTAGCGGTTAATTTATTTTGCAAAAGTATGCCCCCTACCATGAAGTGCAAAACACATCGGCTGTCGGAGCGTATCTTGTACACGCCCACACATTTAAAGACACGATTTATATGGAGGATTATAGCCACGGAGGAATATTATCACTGTATACGTTTCATGTGAACATTTTTTATGTTTTCGATTGGAATTTTATGTTCGGTATATCGATCAATCGGGAAGAGGAAGAGATGATCTTATCATCTTATCATCTTTCCTTGGAGGCGGATTTGAGAACGGAGTTCAGTCTGGAAAGAGAGAAGGACAGACAGACAGACAGACAGACATGTCTGGACGGTTAGAGACAGACAGAATTCAGCAAAGACAGAGACAGATGGTGATATAGCGGATGATCTTCTGCAGTGCATTATATAGCGCCAGACGAATGACAGAGCACCGGTCGTGTGCCATGCAGGATGGTCCATGGCTCCTCTCCTCATGTATTGTATAGATAGCCATGTATGTATACTAACTCGACTGAATGATGTCCTAGATTTCCCTGCAGACGCGTCATAGATTGCTTCGAAATGTATGTTTGCCTACTCAAATGGAATTGCAAGCGAAGGGTTGCTGCTGCTGCGGCTATCATTATGTTACGTCTGTTTATTATACATCGGTCTTTTAGGTTCGTTGATATAGCCACGTCGTGTCTCTTCATATATACCCCGCTTCTACCTTATAAGCATTTATGTCGGTGACGAGGGCGGAGTGGGGTGGGGGTAGGGTGGGGTGGGTGGGGGTGCGGTGGGGTGGGGTGGGGTGGGGTGGGGTGGGGTGGGGAGATGGTCGCCTGTAGAGACACAGATAACACAGTCAGATATGGAAATAATTTCTCGACGTTCGTTTGTACTGATCTTCCTGTCCTCCATTACGATGACCATCATCGCACCCACTGGACCGTTGCCATGGTCAGCGTTATGTATTCTAGCCCCAGTCCATTCCATATGACCGCTTCCTGGTCTAATACAGCGCACTTGCCCACCATATTATATTGAACCACGTTTCCTGTGATATTTGCTCCCATTTCGGTGTTATAATAACCGTCATGCGCAATGCGCGATGACCCGATCCTTTGAACTCTCGTCGTCTGACACAAAAACTGGCACGCTTAGGTCTACTAATGCGCATGCGCACTGGACTGCTGCCAGTGGCAAACATGTAACTGAGTTGTGTTTATAATATGGAATTGAGGGAAACATAAATTATTTCTCTGCGCTTTGAAGGATTATCACATTGGCGCATTTATTACTTTTTTACGTTTATATATTGCGTCTCCAAAGAGTGGGCTATACGGCCATGGAATTCAGCTACTGGCATTATAACACACTGTTACAATGACTGCCAAGTCCATTGGACCCACAGGGACCCACACGCCATGGCCAGCAGTTTGCCGCTTGTGGCACGTGGTCATCCGCTGCTAGTGCGGACCCAACCATGGCCGGTGTATGGGCATTAATAGTAGGTGTCTAAACATACGGAATTTGATTATTGTTACGAGTGACTGCATAGACTGATGTCTCATTTAGACCACAGTGGTTGTGCTGGATTACCAGACAAACTGTGAAAACATAGGTTGACATAACCCATGTCTATTATCAACAGTGCTACTGTATCTCTTCTTGTATTGCCCTTAAGAGATAACAAGCAACAAAGGAATTCAATAGTAAATTTTATGAGTCGATGCTCATAGCCTTTCCTCCCTATTATATATATAAATTATATATATTCATTGCATTATCAGGCTTTGTAGGTCTACATGGTGCAGGTTTTAAGTGAATTTGCAAGAGTTGAAGTGTGCTAGAGTTGAAGTGTGCTAAAGTGTGCTATTAATTTTTTCTAAACTTATTCAAGGTACTTGTTGGATCCGTAAATCTGAATCTCAGGCGCTGTCGATAATGAAACTTAGCCTCAAGCATGATATGCGTTTCTCTGCATAATATAATTATTATTATTATCTTCGTAATATAATTATGTGCAGATTGGAACTGTGTCATCTTTAGTACGCTTGCTTTCGAAAGCTAATCTAGGTTTCATCGCTATAGATGAAGTTCGAGACAAAGGCCTACAGTATGTTTGAATTGACAATCTGTCATTTTTCATCAGTTCTACGATTTCAAACGAACTAGACGGCAGGAAGTTTTATCTGCCAAATAATTATAACAAACACTGCATATTGGGACTTTAGCGCTCAAGCCACGACAGAAAAGCAAAAATATCTGCTAGACTGCTAGTTAGACATTTAAGTTGCCTTAATTTGACAAATCTCAATGGAAATTGTTCATTCATTCATTCATTCCAAGAAAATTGAAGAATCTACATATATAGAATTATACCTCAGAAGCTTTTTCAACAGAGCCCAGTTGAAAAGTGTGAGATTCTTGGCACTAATAATTACCAATGAGCAAACAGGCGAGTATGCCTATATATATATAATGGGGAACGGACATTAGCCCCCCCCCGGACAAAAGCCCCCCCCCCCCCGGACAGCCCCCCGGACATTAGCCCCCCCGGACAAAAGCCCCCACCCCGAAGTAGGACATTAGCCCCCCCAGTCCATTATATTCTTACCTAAAAATGATGCACAAAATGTAACAATAGGCCTAAGTTAAGCGAATATCTATAAGCCTACATTGGACATTAGTGCAACATTGTAAGAATATGCAAAGTTAATTTAAGTTTTAATACGCATATTATAAAACATTTAAAGGCATTAATTGTAGAACGATGCGAACAACTCAATTTGTAAAGTCTCTCATAAATGTAAAAAATTATAAGTCCAAAGTTTGTGAAATCTAGATAAAGTTTAATTCCTAACTGACTTTAACAGACCTTCGTTGTAGCCAAAACTGACATTAACAATTAGGCCGACCTACTGTAGGTCCTATAAGCTACGATTCCCATTCGTTCATTTCTCTATAATGTATTGAATCCAATTTTGAATTGAAACGACCCTAATAAGTCTACGAAACTGACGTTAACAAACCATTATTGTAGGGGTGTACGGACATTTGAACGGTGGTCATTTGAACGGACGACACTTGAACGGCGACACTTTAACGGGCGATATTAGAACGCGCCGACAATAGAACAGGCGACACTTAACCGAAACGTCATATTAACGGGCCGACTTATGAACAACTCACAAGATGCGGCGCTGTAGGCCTAGGCCTACACTATGCGCGCAAGCCTATACTTTGAGTTTTGACTGAATGTTGGGCGCGACATTTGGTGACACTGAATATTAGAGAAAATTATGCAAAGTTTTACTGTTACTTTTAGGTGTGAAACATAGTTTTTGTTTTTACATGTGTGACATGGCATTAATGCATGGATGTAGCCCCAAAAGGTAAAACGACGCCCATACCTCGAAATAATGATTATTTGAAAGAAAAACAATGCAAGAGAGGCAGAATATCATGGCGATGTCGAATGTACAAAATGATTCAGATGCAAGACCCGACTTGTAACCGCAGACGACCAGATGGTCAGCGAAAGACAAACTGAACACACGCATTCTGGAAACTTTTTCGATAGCAAGGAAAGCCACAGGGGAAATGAAGCAATAATTATAGTTGCCACTCGCCAGCTACGGCAAGGCAGAAATTTTGATATAATTATTTAAACTCAGTTGCCAATTTGTCACACAACCAGACATTGAATTTGGTAGGCCTACATATCCAAGACGGTAAATGCTCGATTGCTCATAAAAATTAAGAAACTTTACCGATCAATTGTCCTCCGGTCATCTGTCGCCCGATCAACTGTCCAGCCGTTCAATAGTCTCGGCGGTCATCTGTCGCCCGTTCTACTGTCACCGTTCTAGTGTCGCACGTTCTTTTGTCGTCCGTTCAAATGTCATGTAACCATTGTAGGACACTAAACAAATAGACTTATAGGCCCTATACGATTCCCATTCGTTCATTTCAAATCTAAGTCTATATATATATAAGCTTAGGCCTACTGACACAATTAGGGTCTAAATGACACTAAGAACTTTCGTTTGCATGTGAATGCAAGTGACAAGTAATCAGTTACGGCACTATTCTATGATTTCCACAAAAGGGGGGCTTTTGTCCGGGAAGGCTAATGTCCTAGGCAAAATCGGGGGGGGCTTTTGTTCCGGGGGCTAATGTCCGGGGGACTTTTGTCCGGGATGGCTTTTGTCCGGGGGGCTAATGTCCTACACCCATATATAATCGAGGTATCAGCAGCAAGTCTAATGGGAGGCCATTCCAGATGGACTGTCCCACAATCGAGACGCTGTCCGAGAGAAGTGTGAGCTCGTGGGACTAGAACCTCCTCCCCTCCTCCGTTGCAAAGAGCGACGCGTACAGAGGCAAATCGACTAAGATCAGACAAGTAGGATGGCGCGAAACCAAGAAGCCATCGCCAGACAATAGATGCAACTCGGCAGTGAGGGAAATTGTGTGCAAAATTATATTTGACCGTGGGTATACAGTGGAGATCAATCTTTAGTCTGCGAATAGCTTGTCATGTTGTGTATATAACTGAAGCAGGCTATTGTTAGGCAATGGTTTAGCATTGTATTGTATTTGGTAAATCTGAAGCAAGGCGCTTCTTACAGCACAAGCTATTCAGATGCGCTCTCAGTGTGTGACAGCCACGAAGAACTAAAAACCTTCAGGCAGCGGTCAGATGAGTCATAGATTCTGAGTAAAATCTTAGAACGTAAAAAATAAAAAAATCATTCCAGGAGGATGAACCCATAGAAAGAAAGGTGCGACATTGGGTCATAGCAGTAAGCAATCCTCACCATACAGAAGTCTCTATTTCATGAATGGTTCAGCCACATGAAGGCTTTGGTCGGACTGTTTAATTAAACCGGCTCGGCTTCGGTTGAAGCCCTGATTCGCCCGACGAAGAGAGCGACATCGCATGCAGCTTCAGCCGCAATGTGAGAAATGCTAACCCTCCTCCTTTATCCAGACATGGGACTGGCACTGACAGAGTGCGAAGAGTAGCGGAGGAGTCAGACATCAACTAGCACCACGCCTTGCATTATACATACGCGAGGTGGCAGGTGCGGTAGCCTCAGGGAATCAACACGTGTCACCCATCCTTCTATGTATATCCTGTCAAAACCAGCTTGACACGAAGCAGATGCTTGTAAATGAAAATGTTTAAAGATGTAAACGAACATCCGCTAGATGATCATGCAAGAAAGGAGAAGAGATTCTAGAAAAACTCTCATTATCTGTCATAAGCACCTATAGAATTCTCCTGATAGAAATGTCCTTGGAAAATCTCATAGGACTAATTAATTAATTAATTAATTATTCAGTGTCTGCGATCGAACTTATGGCTACAATTACTTCCTCAGCGTATTTAAAAGAACCGAATGAAACTCGATCAAACAGAGTTCGGTTCCAGTTGCATGAGCCATGCTTGGTAAACTACGCAATTCCGATATCAGAGACTAATTATAACTCAAATCAATTATTACTTAAAAGGTAGTTTGTAACAACTTATTATCCATTTGAAAAGAAAGCTGTTACAGGCCTACGCTATGATGGTCAGCAATTGAAACTGATTTCTTACTAAATCCAATAATTCTTTGAAGAATTATTTCAAGAATCGATATTCAGATTAACGATGGTAATTACAAAACAATCGATGTAGCCTATTATGTATATCTGTCTTCATAATCTTCATCTTCCCGTCACATGTTTCGTATTCTAATGTCAGTCGTAATCTTCGCATAAATTTCTCCAACGTCCAAAAACCTAAACCAACGTTTTAGTCCCAAGCGAAGAGAAATCGAGACAAAATCAATGAGACAAAAAACTTCACCAGACTCGGTTGCAAATCGGAATCCAAGCATCGATCAGATCAGAGATTCACAGACAAAAACACAACAACTCTGCTGCATGAGTCTGCGAAACAACAAACAAGATAACAAAAATAATAAACCTGTGACAATCAGATGAAGTATGCGTCTACGAAAAACACGATAGACCTATTAAAGCTGCAGTGTAATGTAGGCGGTATATGTATACTGTGGTTGAATGATATACATGGGATGAAGCGACAGACGACATTAAATGTCTAGACATCGAAAGACTTACTCCGAACATCAAAATAGCAAACAGATTACTAAAACATAACTATCGATTCAATTCCAATTACTGGTTGCTTCAAAAGTTTTTTTTGCATATCTCAATGTACCAGGATGCGGTTTGATAAACTGTTTATTGTTTATGCACAGTAACGATGCAGTAAGGATTGAACCTGTATGCAGAGGTGGACACTTTCCAGCCACCGCATTGACTACTGAAACGCTATATTTTCATAGCGCTATTCTCGTTGGCGTTGCGGTTGTATAGTATAGTGATAGTTGGTCTTCGAACTACTTTATTCACGGGACAAGACCCTCTCAGTCGTCTTTCCATGGAATACATAAGCTCTACGATCGTAAAGAGACATTTCTAATAATCCGAACTGAATGAACGCATTGCATACCAGATGGTCATAAAAATTTCTCATTTCTTTCCTCACCAGTTCCCTCATTCGCAGTTTCCTCCTGAAGCTTCATTGATGTCCGCTGATGAATTAAATGTCGTCTCTACCGCAGCAGCCGTGCATCAAGCTATGGGAGACTTCGGCGTGCCATACGAATATGAATATTCATGAGCCTTGCGTATGTATACGAATATGAATATTCATGAAGGCTAATGTTTCCGTTATTACAGGAGGAACAGCTGGAGCGCAACTTTCCCGCCGGATGGAGACAGATCTGTAGGCGACCAACAGACACAAAGAGACGAACACGGAGACACACATCCCCCACACTTTCACACATTGCTAATAAGACTTTTTAAACAGTTGTTGCGGCTGCAGTGTCACTAATATTTTCGACTCGTGTCGTGTTGGAGAAAAAGTCACAGTTGCTACAACGTGTCCGAGAAACCTGGAAAAGTCTGAGAATTTGGAGAAATCGACAATGCACTCAACCGGGATAGAATTGCTGAATAATTGGACGAAAATGCATGGGTCAGGGATGCATGGGTCAGCGATGCATGGGTCAGAAATGCATGGGTCAGAGATGCATGGATCAGAAATTCATTTATGACAGATGCATACTCAGATCGAGGAATCAGAAGCGTTTTTGAAAGAATTGCACGACTGCCCAACCGAATCTTCTTTGCCTGTGATCTTCATTGGTAGAGAAGCGTGGCATAAGGCGTGAAATGTCAAATTTGTGTCGGGGTCGAAGTATACGACCGATCTATCCTGTGAAGTTTGTGAACACTATGGGTAGTATAGTTGTAATGCTAATTAAAATCTCTGACCTTCAACCTAATATTGATTTCATGTCAATCTTGCCTGATGACAACGTAGCTTTCTCCAAACGTAGTACGAGGCGCTCTATAGCTTAATTCTTTAAAATAATACAATACGGCGAACACATAAACCAAATGGACTAAATCATATAAAAATTATACACGAATTAACCGACTTGTTCTGTTAAAGTTGATTTTCATTGAGGTTGATGTGATTCAAATGTATATGTCGGTGTATGACGTAAGCTGCTGATCAAGATCTTTTCCTTGGGTGAGACCCCGTTGGTCTGATCCTCTCTTGCTTAGGCCTATATATATATTTTTATATTATTATATACATATAAGTAGACACGCATACGTACCCTGTTATTGTTGATGTTATTGTTATTGTTGTTGTTGCTGCTGCTGCTGCTGTTTCTGTTGTTATTATTAGGCCTATGTATAAATCTGAATGAATATTGAGTTGTGATGAGGGTGGTTATTTGGGTCTATAACCCTAGCCCTAACCCTAAAGGTACATATATTGTACTATCCGTGTATAGGCCAATGTATTTGTACATGCATACATACCTACATACATGAGCGTACATACATGCAAACATACATTATATTCAATTATGCACACGTTTACATGTATGCGGTGTAAGGATCTTGCCTACATTTGTGCTGGTTTGCATTACGTTGTTTGATAGGCCGAAGTTGAACTAATCTTTTATATATCCTTTCTTATCAGCGGGACTCTGCAGTCCCTTCCGGGTTTCCTTTTGGTACCAAGAGTTTTCATGTTTACTTTGATGTGATGCTATATCTTGTTTGCTTCTTGGCTCAATGAAAATTGATTTGATTTGCTTTGATTTGATCCGCGTAGCGAATAAGAATTAAATTGTCAAGGTGAAGCTGCATGATCTAGGCAGCAATTGACTGGTGTATTCGTATGTATGGAAACTGCAACCAAATGTCTTAGAATGTTTCTCGCACAAAACAACGACCGTTGTTTGAAAATCACGCACGATTTTCCTCAGCGTAATCGAATTTTAACAAGAAATTATTCGCGAAAATACAGCGGTGGTACGATACGAAGTCTTTCGCCAATTTCAGAGCGGCGTTTAACAACTTCCCGGACGTCGAACCCGTGACAAAAGCGAAAACAAATAAATCAAGAAATACCAGTGGAGCGCGACGGCGCACAGCGCTTCTCACAACACATCACGCCAGGCCCCACTGCACCCATTCATCACTCCCTAATGCCTTGACAGTCACCAGGCCACAGCAGATAACGTGACCATACTTGGACATCGCTGCGCATTTACCCCCCATGTCCCCCAACACACAGACTATGCAACTAACTCCGACGGACCGCCACCTTTGCGCGCATTTTTAAAATTTAAAAACAGGCTTTGATTAGCTGCCTTTGCCAGAAAGAAATAAAAAAGACAAATTCGGGAATCTCGGGTACATTTCAACAACCTTCCATCCATAGGCCTTATCATCATCATCATCAACATCATTGGGCTCAATGCCCGTAAGAGTCCGACGCCACTCTCTGTCTGAGTCTGTCTCGCGTCATGCTGCCCAGCTTCAACAGGTCCAGTCAGCAGGTCTGCTCCATACCATTAACATCTTGAAGCAGTTAGACCGCCTTGACTAAATGAAGAGAATATTGGGAGAAAGGCATGAAGGACAACTTGGGTCAATGCCCGTATGTGTCCCATGCTCTCCCCCGACTCTCTCCACCGGTCTGTCCTGACCAACCTGTGCATGTCTGTGCATGTCTGCTCCACATCATGACACCTTGAAGCATCTGGGTCGCTCTGTCACTTGTGCCGTGGTTTTTGCGGATTCCAATCGTCTTGGTCTTTTACTGCCAGCGTATCGCCACCCATCTGACAAACCTTCCTCACTTTGTCCGGGCTTAGGACCGGCACAGGGACGTTGTTGGTTCCCTGTGGCGGAGGATGGATGCAGTTTAACGTCGTGCCCAGGCCTTAACTCTTGTTAAATAGAAAACCGGTAACAATTGCAGAAATTTTTTTAAAACATGTTATTTATAACTCAACGCTTCCTCGGTGAGTCCTACATCTTCTATTGTTTTACACTTGGGCGTTTTTCTTCTGTCCGGTGCTTTTATATTTTCTGCGCTAAATATATTTTCACTGCATGCCGAACTCTTGCTCGTCTTCGTTCCATCCTTTTATTATCACTTACTTTCAATTTCCTCGACTGGACACCAGTTAATGCACTCAACGAATATTGCCCATTAAGAATAATAGGTTTCCTCAAGGGTCTTTATACTCCTCAACAGTTTCCACGGCAGATTCTCATTTATTTAACTCCAATGTGCACACAATGCCGACGACGTATCTTATAGAGGAAAATGTTTTAAATTTGAATAATCCACTGACGTCTTCGTCAAAGTTTGCCCAACTGCCTAAAATAGAATAATTCTGTTGAACGTTTGTTGATGCTTTCTTGCATTTATCATCAGTAAACGCCAGACCTTCGCAGTATTCAAACAGGTTAACAGTCGTGTTCGCTGCGGTTTAACGACACTATATCATATCAAAGTTGATTAATGTCACCCTCCCCTTTATCCAAGGTTGGGACTGGCGTCGCCAAAGTAGGTCTACGAGTGGTGGCGTAGATATTACCTCGGCTCATATATTTTATAGTCAGATTCCTTATTTTTGTTTGTTTGAATGCTTGCTGTAGCGCCCCTTCAAGCTCTCTACTCTGAGGCGCTCCCGACTACAGAGCGGACACTGCATCGGAGTTTCACGCCGAAGCGCTGAGCAATTCTAAGTGAAGGACTTGCCCAAGGTACCTATATACGAGGCGACTTGAGGCGTATTCGAACCTGCAACCCTTCGGCTGCAAGGCGACGAACATACCCACTACACCACCGCGCCCCACCCCTTTACTAGAGAGAATGGTCCAAGTGCTATTTATTTGGTGACTGCTCTTCCATGATCCAGCACAGGAGTCTGCAAAAGAGAATACAGAGATAGTCATCGACTTGCATCATCTATTTTGATAGCATCACGCAGAACCATACGTGCTCAGTGTTTTGTCCTGAATGGATAAGTAGCCTGCTTTGTGCCTGACCTGCGTACTGACAATTTACAGCATAATTATATTTATTGCTGTTGTGTTCATCATGCACACATGTGCATTATGTCTTTACGGCATACCCTAACGATTGGAATTTGAAAGATGCATCATGGTACACCAGGTGCATACACATAATAATAAGAGTCACAAAATAAGCGTTCTGATATGATTCCTGGTCTCTCCCCGTGCATTAAAACAGCGCAAAGAAAACGGAATTTTTGTTCCGAATTATAAATGAGCTTCATCCAGCAAAGGCGAGCGATACATGATGTATAGGCGCACTCAAAACTCGCTATATATATAGATACTTTTATGATTATTGTTTGCAGTAAATTGAGCTTTTATTGTATATATATATATACAGGGTGGCCCAGCATAAATGTCCCGACTTTGCACGCGTATAACTTCGCCAATTTTTAACATTTATTTATACTTAATGCATCAAATTAAAGGTATTTCACTCTAGTATTAGCTCTTAGAAAGTCGAACGGATACTAGTTTAGGTTTTAATTATATACTTGGATCAGCGCTAGCTACCGTTTTTTGTCATTACTGACGCAATATGACGCCGTTTCCTATGGAAATTCTATCGTTTTTTGCTGAAACGCGCGTAGACACGATCATTTTGGGTGTTTGTAGGGTCCCTAACATGAATATCTTCTCATCGCAAAACCACGTCCTTTTAATTTTGCCAACAGCCGTGCACTGCCATGCGCTGCTTCAGACGCTTGCAAGCTCCCAGCCGTTTCTTTGCGTAAGAGTTGGAGAGCTCGTTGGACTTCTCGTCGACGAATTACTTTAACTTTAGGCCTATCATCTTTTCCAATACGTTATGCAGTGCTTCTAAAACTGCCTGTCTTATGCTGAATTTCCCTGGGAGATTTGCATGCAGGGCCTGCCCTGGTCATTGTCTTGACTCCAAATTTACTCGGACACACGAGCAATGTTAGCGGAGTTGAGCGCCATGCGCACCGATTCCCTTGGTTTGCTGGTAGAAAGTCCTGTTTTATTAATTTTCCGCAGCAGACAATTCAAGGTATTGTTTATTCTATCCTCTGTTAGAAAATTCGTTAATCATTTCAAACGAATTAAATCCCTTATCACTTCGTAAGATTAAGATCGAAACGCGATAATCGCCTGCCAACGGCGCCAGATTGCGTCACAAATGACAGAAAAATATGGTAGCTAGCGCTGTTCCGGGCATATAATTAGAACCTAAACTAGTATCAGTTCGACGTTTTTAGAGTTAATGCTAGAGTGAAATACCTTTAATTTGATGCAATAAGTATAAATAAATGTTAAAAATTGTCGAAGTTATACGCGTGCAAAGTCGGGACATTTATGCTGGGCCACCCTGTATATGGCGCTTAATTATTTATGGTATTTCTTCATTTCGTGGCAAATGTATGAGCGGTGCATTTAGACAGAATGGAGCGTATATACATGTAGCCGGGTTACAGTAGCCCTTTATATTATATATAATATATATATATATATATATATATATATATATATATATATATATATATATACAGAGACTGCTTGGCTCGTGATGCGTCGACGTCTATTATGTATGACTATAATGATTGTCGCGCTTCGAGCCTGTCACGTTCAAAACGTATGTGATATCCGCACATATATACATACATATATATATATATAATATATATATATATATATAAATGCACGGAAGACATAAATTCTCATATAAAAAGCCTCTGAGTAGATATGAAAATTCCCTAAACGAGCGATTGAATGAATAAATATATATGCAGTAGATTCGCATGTATACGGTACCGAATATCAAAATAAGTCGACGTTTTGGGATTCTTTGAATAACTAACCAGACGACGTTTCTTCCGCTTCGTCGTCATCGTCGTCGTCGTCGTCGTCGTCGTCGTCGTCATCATCCTCGTCGTTGTTCGTGCAATCGCAGAAACCACCTGTTAGGCCACGTGTTAGGCCACGTGTTAGGTCACGTGTCATCCGCTGTCGCTGCCTAATCTTCGTCGAGATGGAGCAGGCAGGCACGCGTTCACAGCAGTCGACCAATAAGTCTTCAACACGAGGGGACGATGGGGGTCGGACGAGGTTCTCTTGGGGGGCATTCGATTGGTATTTCTCGATGCGGTTGACATCCTATAGAGAGTAAAAAAAATCTCTTTGACGTCCGCCATTTATCTGTCTGAGATCGTCCTATAGGACGGGTTGGGATTGCACTGTGACTCTGTTCTGTTTATAGTTTGCACCTCCAGAAGCATAGCCAGCGCTTAAGCTGATTCAGGGTTCAAACTATAGGCGTACGAGACGGGGATCCAGAGGAGCAAATGCCCCCCCCAAATTTCGGGCAAATGTGTTTTTCAGGCAAAAGAGGCATGGACGGGCCAAAAAATTTCGAAATTTTTTTGGGCAAAACAGGTACGGGAGGATTTTTTCGGGCGCGCAGGGGTAAAAAAAGTCGTCAAGATTTTTCTGAGGTAAATCCTAAGAATAATGTTAGGCGGATGACTAAAAGAAGGTCGTCATATTTTTCGGGCAAAAAATTTTTTTTTGCCCCCCCGCTGCCGAAATGTCCCGTACGCCTATGGACTTCAAACCAAACACAGCAGCTGACCTGCCACGACTTAGTGCGTATAGCCGCACTACTTTGAAGAGCGTATACTCACTTCTTTCTTATTTCCACCTCGCAATGATATAATCACTTTCACATAGTCACCAATTCAATTCACCTCGTAATCATTTCCAACTATTTACTTCTAAATCAGGGGTCTCAAACTCAAGTCAGTATGTGGGCCGCATTTGGAAATTTTTAATGACTCGTGGGCCGCAACATAAAAACTTTCTCGTGCACGTGAAACTATATAATTAGCCTAGTTATGCACGTGTCATTGCAGCATACAATACTGTAATGATGATATGACCCTGTAAAATTCACATTATATTATATTTTAAGACAGTGCAACTATAATGGTAACACAAACAAAATTGAAAAAACATTCTATCCCAATTATCGAAAAATGTATGGGCGCTATAATTGAAGTAGCCTAATTATGCTGTAATCAAGATTTAAAATGACTCCAATTCTTTAAGTATCCTAAGCAATGTTCAGAGTAATTCAACTCGAATTTAGTTAGGCCAAGAGACTATAAGTGTTCTTAAGTGTTCTAAATGTTCTAAGTAAGGGGTCTCAAACACGCGGCCAGCGGGCCGCATGCGGCCAGCGAACCCAATTAATGCGGCCCGCGAACAGCCCCTTTTTGATTTAAAAAAATTAGAAATCGGTTTAATTCCATCTGCATATTATGCCTATATATGCTGTTGGGGACTAAATGTCCACAGCAAAAGGAGTAGAAAGCAGTTTAAACATTTGTTCAAATCGTAAAGGAACTGCAAAACTCTTTTAAACCGATTTCTAATTTTTTTTAAAATCAAAAACCAGGAGGCTGTTCGCGGGCCGCATTAATTGGGTTCGCGGGCCGCATGCGGCCCGCGGGCCGCGTGTTTGAGACCCCTGTTCTAAATCATTTCCCTTATACACCTCTAATCACATCCAACTATTCACGTCTTAATCACTCGCGCCTATTTACATCTTAATCACCCCACCTTCTCACGTCTTAATCAAGCATCTATAAACTTAAAGGCCTAACCTTAGGCCTACTCGTACACCCGCCCATTAAGTAGCCTATATATAGCCTAACGTTACATAAGTTTGGTCTGCAGTAATTTTTGATAAATTCCTACACCTCTGAGATAAATATATTTTAAAAGCTGCATTTTTATGTGAAGTTGATTTTAACACATTGGCCGCCTACTACGAGTTAACTCGTAGTACAGCCAGTCATTTAGCATGGCGTGTAGGCGGTGAATATGATGTAATGATTTCCACCTATCAGTGAAACAACTCAATTTGTTCAAAATCACAGGCCTATGAATAGTCTACGGTCTACCTAATAACAGAGTTTACTATTATCAATATCATCTATGCATGCGATAGACGCAAGATTCTGTTTATAAGATTATATAAGAGAGCACAGTCGCATGGCATTATATGAGCGGGTGTCGGGCTGCACCTGCCAAACTGAAGAGAAACGAGAACAATGTTGTTCGTGGTTAGAAGTCTGGGATGACAACTTACACAGATAAATGGCGTTTAGTTTCCTCCTCCATCTTGTCATCTCTGGCAGCTGACATCGCGTGCCATCCGCTGTCTGCATGACCGGTCGCTGTTCCGTCAACCGATCTGACCCCCATGCCTCCCTCCCGCAGATGATTACCACCGGCCTTGAGTTTCATCTGGAGCATTGCCACTCGAACATTAAAGAGAGAAAAGCGATGAAAGCGATGAGATGATCGTGCAAGGATGACACATGGAAGAGACGGGAAGAGGAAGAGGAGGACGGAGTAAACTGGAGCAGCGAACCTAATAGCGTGGGACGAAAATGGAACAAGCGAAAAACAGAATGCAAGTGGAAAAATATAACGAAATTAACGAATGGATCTATAACTATATAAAGTTTCATAACCCAATAGAATGTACTTCACTCATGCAACACTGTAGTGTTCGTTTTTTTGGTATTAACCTATATATCCCCGCCTCAGAATATAGTCTATGGCATCTGATCATGCTGCCTTCATGCATTGTGGTATAATGCATCAAACGAGTAAAAATCGGACAGAACCTCGGAAGGGTAAAGTAGAGCTGGGAAATATGTCTAATTCAAAGGGACGAAATTTCAGTCATCTGTTTCGTGTAACGGCATGAGCGCCCGCACCTGGGGGCAAGAGGGGCACTTGCCACCCCGTTGACCTCTTGGAAAATTTGACTCATTTTTTATCTACTATATTTTTGGATTCGAACGAATTCCTTCGCACTAAAGATAGCGATACAATATTATTGATACACAGAGTGAAATTTAAAAATTTACATATAGATATCTCAATGTAAGCGCCCATGTTCTTAATTTTTTGCAGTGTCTTGCTAAAAACATCGCTTAAAGATTATGAATGTTTCAAAACAATAATAAATTTAGGATGAAGAAGACAGTTGATTGCAAGATTATGATTCTCTTTTAATATATGCATGATGATTATTCGCAATGTCGCAGAACATCAGCTGGAGTTGTGATGATGATGATGGCAAAGACAGTAAATAATAATTATGTTAATCATTTAACCTGAATTAAGATGCTGAACTTATCAAGCAGTCAATTGAATAGATGCTGACTCAGACGGACAATTAGAGAACGATTGGGCCTTTGACGTCTCAACTATCTGCATGAGTTGATATACAATACAATTCAAAACAATACAATACAGAACAACAGTAATTTAAAAATGCCATCCATACAAAGTTCAGAAGTGAAAGGTGACGAATGCAACAACAATCATGAATTTAATTGTAGATCATAGATCGTTATTTTATTAGAATGATATCCAACTCTCTGTACGTGTGTGCCATTTCCGTAATATTGTTTCCATGTAATAGGCCGCCTATCTGTCTTATTGGATTTCTGACCCGATAACAGCATCTCCTCTGATGACTTATGCATGCATTAGACATATTATGGCAAGATACAAATTGATAATTAATAACCTATGACGATGGCTATATGATCATCTTCTGAGAATGATATTATTATAAATAATGAGAGCGATGAGTGACGATGGCTATGATGACTGTCTGATCATAAAGGAATCAAGGCGAAAATTAAGGGTAGCATGCATAAACGGTAGCATCATTTTAATTCATTCTGAGAATTTATATAGCGCCTCTTCAAGATATATCTACTCACAGGCGCTCCCTGCGCTAACTATCCGAAATGATGTTAAGAGTCATAGCGAGCGAAAAATAACAAAAAGTTGCAAAACAAAACACAATAAGCTGAAAGAGTCACTATAAATAGTGGCGAGCCCTCGCAAACACGTAGAGTTATATGTAACTATCGGATTCCCGTAGACAGCTGGTGGATGGCGTGGTTGATCGGAGTCTCTGGTATATGTGGTAGATGACGCCCGTCCGGCTAATCGTCGAGGTTCAAGCAAGGATGCGTGTAGGAGAAGGCATTCGTGGATCAAACCATTCTTTCGCGTTTGGATCAGTAACCGCAGCGAGGCATGCATATACCATATCGCGCTCGGAATATTTTCGTGTTATACTTTGAAGTGATGCTAGATCATGTTTGCTTCTTGGCTCAATAAAAAATTGTTTGATTGAACGTTATTTACATTTTAATCACTGTAATATGCTCACAACATACACTGCACGGTTAAATGTGAATATTAGTTAATCCATGCATCATATTATTAGAGCTTCATCTGAACTGAAAGTCACTGCTGTGAAACAACACGCTGACAGGATACGCAATAAAAATATATAGATCTGTATATAGATCTATAAGTTGAAACAAGTACATATCTGATGTATACATGCATGCATACATGTTATATAATATAATTTATGGCCTATAATTATATGTTATAGAAAAGTGTCGTTGTGCAGCAACACATTTCTTCGGGATAGCATATAAATGCATCTGCGGGATTCGAGTATACACAGATTAATTCGATATATAAGACAATATTTAACTGAAGATGACTTTGCTTTATTTTTGCGTTGAGACCGGCGGTCTGTCTCGGTTGTCGTACGTTAATAGTTTCTTAGAATCACGAGAGTCTTAAGTCGTCTTTGTGCGTCGTTCTGCAGTCTCTGCTGTGTCGACATACTTGGCTGCATGCAGTGGACAAGGACCCTTTGATCTCCTTCCACCGGTCTCTTTTTAACTCCCGTTATGGCTCATAGATTCTCGGACTTGAGACTCGATGTGCGGCAGCTGGTCGCTTTTTCTTCCATTAACTGCAGGCGTATTGTGGCTAAACGACCGTTTATTAGCCTTTCAGCAGAGCACAGTCGATTCAGCATCAGTCTTTTATCATTGCGAAACACACACACACACACACACACACACACACACACACACACACACACACACACACACACTGCACTCTTTAACGTCTGACTCTACAGGCCATATTTATTTCAGACCTACACTCTGCATGTATACTAGACAATTAGCTGATGCATCTGTGACGTGCACCTGCAAGTCACGACCCATGGTCGCATGAGTCAATAGACACATGAGCATAATAAGCATGATTGTCTGCAGCTGCAACCACTCTTGCCCTGCAGTCTTTCTTCATCGCGATGGCTTTTCAATGACCGATGCAAGATGGAGGAACACCGCGGGACAGGGCATGTGGATCCATTCTAGAAACAAATTACGGCTCTGAATGTTTACTTTCCACGAGATTAGTCGCTGCAATTATCATACAGTATGTAAAGAGCACACAGTCCTTTCGACAGAGTTAATAACGCTGTCTCAATGTGTATAGGCCGACTAGTGTTTGGATCACGTGAAAAAAGGTTTATCATAACTACGCTTTCAAAAACAATGTCTGATAACACGGACTACTATGGTCATATTAGCAGGTCTAATGTCTATAGCATTACTACTGCAAAAAAATTAAGAACATGGGCGCTTACATTGAGACCATAATTATATGAAGGTAATAAGACTGAATAAGGGGATAGCACTCATACCGAATATGTTAGTAGCCTATACGCAAAAGAAGATACGTATAGCCTAGATTTTAGATAGAGATGACTTCTCTGTTCAGAAGAGGACATCGCATAAAATTCCATTCAGAACTTTGTGTCTGTTATTATGACCAATGCACAGATGGATCTGGCCATAAAGGACCACAAAGAACGGAGTCTGCATGCATGACAGACAATGTTTTGACGCTGTGCGCTTTGGCCACTTTAGTTTCAAGCTTTACTCAAACTGATCGTTCTACGTGATCAGCTCTGATGAAATGCGACATTTTATGGTATTTTCTTGTCCTCTAAATTGCTGAAATATTTCCAGTTCACTGGGTTCTCCGTCTAAAGATGAAATCTGCCGAAGATCGAGGACAGAAATGAGCGCAAATAATTATTGAACCTGAAGTAATTCGAGATGAATTTAAGTGTAGAGATTATTATCATATAGACAGAAACTCCAAAAAGGCAACATGTCCCATGCACTAACTCAACTGAAATATATATCTTCGTGCGTTCATTTGCAAGATACGACCAAAATCAATCAATATGGATCTAGGTCGTATGACATAGGCCTAAGTTCAAACTGTTTGATGAGAACTTTCTGTCTCTTGGACCAAAGAGTGGATCAGGAAAAGTCGATATTCTACTTAAGACTATGATTAATTGTCATTAATTGATTTAACCTATTCTGATGAAGTTTGTCTACAATCTACCAATTAATTTTAATTCATGCGTACAGCATGTTTCTATGGCTTGGCGATTAAGATCATAAGCAGAACTGCTTCTTATTTTGAAGGAATCGCTGCCGTTGGAAGCCTTAGTCTGGCTAAGTAGTTAGTAAGCAGGGGTTATTTTAACGTGCAGCTGGACACAAAGTGTGTAGTTGGGAAAGAGATTTGTGCAGTTGAAAATCAGATCTTGTGCAGTTACTTTTTGCCTTGTTGCGTGAACCGACGAGAAGTTAGTGGTAAAAAGTTGGACACAAACATGATAGCAACAGCCCAAAGTGAACATCTTTGGGGCGGTTTATTTGGGTGATATTTATGCTCAGGAAAAGAGCAGGCCTGTTGAAATTTGGTGTGAACTATAATAGATATGGTGATTACATGCAGTTTTCAAGTCAAGCATTAGATCGATACGGCAAAGGTCACCCGTGTGCATGAAGTAAGAGCGGGGAAAATGGGTGATGTAATTGAAGACAAGGTTCTGCTAAAAATCACACATGCGCTGAAGATAGAAGAATTTATAGTAGGCTAAATGCATGTGCGGATGCAGATTCAAGGCCTGCTGTAGGTTGATATCCTGATAAAGTTGTAAAGGCCGGGGTTATCCTTCATACCATAATGACAACTTATTCTGACAAGCTGAAGCAGGAAGGGACGTATAAACATGCAGTAAGACGCATAAAGCAAAATAGTCTACTATAATATAACAACCCAAGTATCTAACTGGAGACAGGCGATGAAAAGAAAATAATTAATCAGGCAGACATCCATATATCCCCATATTACACGCACCCTTTTTGAGTTTATGTGATCCCATCCAAAAATCACCATGGATCCTCAGAATCTGAAAGATACACGTAGGCCTATGTTATTGAACTCGCGCAGGGGTGTAGACTTAGATGGGATAGGATCGAGGAACGGAACCCGGAACTTGTGGTGGTGACGGAGATATATCTTATATATCCCCCAAATATTTCAGAAATATTATCACAAACATTATTATAGATTTCTACGGTGTTATCCACTGTTTGTCCATAATTATCAATTTTGATACAGATGACAGCCTAAACTGCAACCATTACGCTGTGTAAATTAAAAAATTTAAGACACAGGTAGGAGGAATTATTCAAGTCTTAAACCACGTCTCTGAGTACCAAATTATGATTGAATTTGTCAAGGTAACAGCTTAAAATGCTATTACAACAGTGGGCAAATGACTTTTTTCAAACAATGGACGAGAAAATAAAATTATGAGTAATTTTCTCAAATGACAGCTTTAGATGCCAGATTAACAGCGTGCAAATGAAAAAATTAAGCAATAAGGAGGAGACTCTCTAAACTCTAAAAACCATAGCTGTCAGCATTTAAAAAGAGCAATTTTGTTCAGATGACAGTTACAGTGTGGAAATTCAGAAATGTAAACAATGGGGAGGGGCATTTATTGAAGTCTCAAACCATGCCTTTTGGCGTGAAATTTGTGAGCAATTTTTAAAAAATCACAGACTAAAAGTTGCCAATATAATGTTGTAAAAAATATTTAAACAATGGAGCGGGACACTTATTAAAGTCCTAAACCATGACTATCAGCACTGAGATGATGAGCAACCTCGCTAAATTACAACTTAGAATACCACCAGTGCAGTGTGGAAATTAAACAAAATTCGAAAATGGGATTGGTACATCACCTTCCAAAACCCCTATCCAGCTAGGTGCTCGTGCATTGGAAATTATTGTCCTTCGGTCGCTCGTTCGTTTCCACAAACCCAGGACCAAGTCTGCGGCTATGTTCACATACACATTCTGGTTCTCATGAATGAATGACACCAGAGCTTGTAGCATATAAAATTTCCAGCAGTCGTACCCTAAGCCAAGTCATGGTGTAGTAAAATATCATTTACATGTAGATCGGCGACGCGGCTCCTGGTTAAAACTGCTATTGTCCTAAACAGTACATATTCGTGTTGATGTGGGTGTCAGTATAGGCCTATCGATAAATAATGACCATTTGGGAGCAGTGTTTAATCTAGGCGTCTCTGGGGAAGGGGGAGTTCTCCCCCAGGATTGACATCCCCCCCAGAAAAATTTGACGATATGATATTGGTTTTAGTTACTGCTTTCATCATTGTTTTGCATGAAGTGTTATAATATACCGCGATATTATTTATTATTATATGATTAGGCCTATAATGACATTATTTACTACTATAATATATGACACTATCATGTTAAGCTGACACCTTAAAATGCAGCCATTGCAATGTGGAAATTCAAAAAGTTTCTAATAAGTCACTGAAAAAGTACAGCTATTTTGTCAAGACGTCACCTTAAAATGCTGCCATTGCAAATTGGAAATTCAAAAAGTTTCTAATGGGTCATTGAAAAAGTACAGCTATTTTGTTAAGATAACCCCTTAAAATGCTGCCATTGCAATGTGGAAATTCAAAAAGTTTCTAATGGGTCACTGAAAAAGTACAGCTATTTGTTAAGAGGACGCTTTAAAATGCTGCCATTGCAATGTGGATATTCAAAAAGTTTCTAATGAATCACTGGAAAAAAACAGCCATTTTGTTAAGATGACATCTTAAAATGCTGCAATTGCAATGTGGAAATTCAAAAAGTTTCTAATGGGTCACTGAAACAGTACAGCTATTTTGTTAAGATGATCCCTTAAAATGCTGCCATTGCAATGTGCAAATTACTGTCTCACCAAAAAGTTTCTAATGGGTCACTGAAAAAGTACAGCTATTTTGTTAAGACGACACCTTAAAATGCTGCCATTGCAAATTGGAAATTCAAAAAGTTTCTAATGGGTCACTGAAACAGTACAGCTATTTTGTTAAGATCACCCTTTAAAATGCTGCCATTGCAATGTGGAAATCCAAAAAGTTTCTAATGGGTCACTGAAAAAGTACAGCTATTTTGTTAAGACGACACCTTAAAATGCTGCCATTGCAATGTAGAAATTCAAAAAGTTTCTGATGGGGAGGGGCGTATCCCCCTCCCCCTCTCAGTGCTACGCGCATCACGAGCGTCCTTCGGACGTTCAAATGTCTCACCAACCCCCCCCCGAAACCCCAATTCCCCCCTCCAGAGGAAGGGGACTAGATTAAACACTGATCTGGGAGGTTTGCCAATGATAATTATCAGTATTATATCGTATTTTACAGTTAGTGGTTTATATTTTATACAAAATTTGAAATTAGCTCAAAGATTTTATTTCTTGGGGAAATATATCATCTTGTCTGCTAGCTTTAGCTTTAGCAAAACAATATCATGCTGGCCTTAATGACCAGGGTTTCAGAGCAGAAAAGTAACATTTAGACGTACTAACGAAACTTTGGAAGTGTCCAGGAACATATAGGACTATTTAACTTTATTACACTTAACAATCTTTCTGAGCCATTTCCAATTCCAGCAACAGCAGAGGATCTGTAAGGGATCTTTAACGGATCTCTAGTCGATTAAGGATATTGAAAAGTCTAAACGTATAAGAACGTCTACCTGATTTCATTCGTTAATTCATTTGGAGATTTTGCCATGATGAACTTTGAGTCAAACATTGTCATAACAATTGATTTTGATCTTTAATATGAATTTTTATAAAGTCGGAAAATCTTAATATTCAAACATCTAAAGCTCCAGTCGAAGGCCAAGCGCAAAGCACCAGCTTATTAACGAGCGCTCACCAAAAGTTGCTTCAGTTTTGGGGGACAAATCCCTGGTCAAGGACTTTCTTATGTCCAGTCTCAAAATACGTCATTTATGTGCAGTTGAGAAAATTCCTTAAAATAACCCCTGTTAGTAAGTACTAGTGCCTCATACTGGTCAGGCTAAAGTGTCTGGCAGTGAGCTATAATGACT
>OX457039.1:28082419-28112419 GCA_949752735.1 Lumbricus terrestris
CTGGCGCTCAACCCTGCAGCTGGCCTTCTCTGGTGACTCGTCCTGCCATTAACGACTGTATATAACGGAATGACGGAGAAGGAGAGGAGGGGAAGACTGAATAAAGAACGGAAGGAGGATGGAGGAAGAAGTCGATGAGGAGTAAGGACAAGGTAAAGAAATGAGAAGGAGAAGGAAAAGGAGAAGTGTGGAGATGGAGAAATGAAGAGGAGAGGAGATGAAGGAGAGGTGCGAATAAAAAAGTGAAGGTTAAGGATAGAGCAGGAGAATAATGAAGCAGAAGAGGAGGGAGAACAGGAGGAGGAGCAGGGTTTAGGAGAAGACAACGGAAAGGGAAAAGTGAATTTTGAGGGAGAGACGGAAGAGAAAAATGACTAAGAGAAGAAAGATGAGGAGAGAAGAAAGAACGGAGGGAGGACGGAGAAGGAACTGACGAATGAAGGTAAGGGAGCAGAGGGAAGAGGGCAAGGGCTCCAAGGAGGGAAAGAAGAATGAAGGTGGAGGATGAGAGAGGATGAAGAAAGATGAGGATGCGCAAGTAGGGAGCGATAGGATAGAATTGTAGAAAATGATGCAGGAAAATAAAAAAGGATATGGAATTATCTGAGTAGGAGAGGAAGAGTTTGATTAATTGGGAAGAGAATAATAATGGCGTCTATGGGAAGAGAAAAAAATTTGAAGAAAGAGGAGGAAATAAGGAAAGAGGAGGAAAGGGAAGGAAAAGGAGAAGGAAAGGTGGAAGGATGACATGTAAAAAGGTGAAGGGAGACGAGGAGAAGGAAGAGAAGAAGGAGAAACAGAGGATGATAAAGAACGACCAGGCGCGTGGGAGGGAGATATAGTTGGAGGAAGTTGGGTACAGACTGACAGATGGAAGAGGAAGAGCATGTCGTAGAAAAATTTGACTGAATAGCAGAAAGAATGAAATGAGAATATATCGGAGGCGATATAAGAG
Organism: Lumbricus terrestris; assembly: GCA_949752735.1. Lineage (NCBI taxonomy): Eukaryota > Metazoa > Annelida > Clitellata > Crassiclitellata > Lumbricidae > Lumbricus > Lumbricus terrestris. The sequence goes on from OX457039.1 coordinate 28,083,375, forward strand.
CATGAGTAGCAGAAGGTATAGAAACTGAGGAAACAGTAGGTCCTACACGGTAAAGAGGAGGTTCATCTTCTGCCCGTTGGGAAGGGCAGAGGATGGAGGAGGATGAGGAGGAGAGGAGGAGAGGAGAAAGAGGAGGAAGAAAATAAGGGGAGGGGAGAAGAATAAGAAAAGGGAGGAGGAGGAGAGGGAGGAGAAGGACGAGGAGGAGGAGCAGGAGCCGTCTTCCTAAGTCACTGTCGTTTTGAGATACAATTATTAGTCGTTCTCTGTCTCCAGCTCAAGTTTCATCTGCTTTCCACCTTTTCTCCTCCCGCATTCGTTATTGTTTGGCTGAAACTGGAGACGAAAATGAAGAAGTTGTGAGATCTTTACGGAATGTGATGGATCCAACCTAAAGCTTGGTACCCTAAGATACGGCCCTGCGATTATATTAAAGGCTGTTCGGTTAAGAATGTGCTCAGATAGTGATTATTATATTCACCGAATATTTATGTCATCGACCCTGTTGTTGAATTTGATCGGGTGAGATCCTTCACCACCGCTGCAGTCCGTTTGAATGAACGTCACGCCATTTAGGTCCCGTGCACGGACCGTTCTAGCCCAAGATTTTATAATCTCTGAATTTAATGAAAGCGAACCGCAGTCCGCATGCTCTCTGTCACAGATTCGCATGAGACGCGCGGCCAGCGCTCTTACCGATGTAGCTAACTGGGCTGATATAGTTGCAGCCTTAGAGAGTGTGGTTCTGACTCATACGCAGAAGGCCATCATAAAGAGATTTGCAATGTTATCGATGCATATTATCATATTCTCTAAGAGACAGCTGTGAGTCTGTGACATCCAATGCTGCAATCAGTTGACGTTGTCGCGTAATGATCGGATCACATACCATATGTGGCTTATGGCTTATGGCTTAGTGGGTTGACGCTCGAAGACCGCGACAACATGATGTAGTTGCTGAAAGGCTAATAGCCGCTCTTCCCAGCTGGAGATTATTTTCTGATGCGCCGTTGTAATAGCCATTAATTATAGATTGTCGCTGTTTAGAGATCCACGGATACTTTGATCATTCTTCAGGGTTCTGATGTTCTTTCACGGACTTATTCCGACCTCACTAGGTGCCGTTTGTGTTTGATTATCTTGAGAATGGACAAATCTACGGGGAGCAAGTAGGCTGCCTATACTGACAGGATTATTAGGGAGGAATTTATTGGCGCTGACTGCGTTGTTGCGTGGATAGCTTGCTTGCAGCCTGAGGATGAGGAGGCTTCTCGGCAAATAAGAGACTCGGCAAAAAGAAGAAAGGATCGTATACAGCGCCATCCATTACACGGCAGGGTTCATGCAGCCGTGCCATGTAATGGATTAAATTTGTGTCTTCAGTTACCCTCGCAACAGCTCCTCATCATGTACTCATCGTTGATGCATGGGCATTGGTCGTTTATCATAGGTTTCGCTGCCAGACCTTTTTATGTGGCGCCTTAACATTGATGGACCGAGCTCGATACCGAGACAGTTTATTTGATGACATTTATTTGAGATATGACTTAATAAAATCGTTTTTTGTTACTTTTGCTGCTGTGATATGTTTTTGGATTGTCAAAAAAATGTTGGACGAACTCATTGAAAATGTGATAGCATTAATCGTGTTTCAAATAATTCGGTGTGAGTTGCTTGCAAATTACCTTTAAGCATGATGTGAAAATTGATTAGAACTACTTAGGCCCTACTTCTGCCCAAAATATTGCCAAAAACCTTGGGTTCTTTTTGGCCCATCCTGTAGGCTGTGTGCTGAGAATACACACTCTTGCTTACCTTTTTTGCACAATAGAACTGTGGCACCTGCCGCGGTCCTTTATTATTCCTTTCTCATTCCTATGTCATTCCATTGTCATTCCCAACTGACAATCGCTCTACAGTTAATCAATTTGGCTTTAGTCGATCTGGACTTTGCGACATTCGGAGACTATTATTCTGAGTCATGACTATTGGAAAAAGCTACTCTGCAACATTGTTAATCTGAACTCATTATTTTCATGTTACTTTGCTTGGATAATGAACGATTGACAATAGGAAGTTCAGCCTGCAACCATCCTGTCACCACTGCCACCTGCTCTGTCTAAAACGGTATTTGTCGGTCCTAGTTGGTATTTTTAAACGAAACTGGATGCCTTAAAGGTCTCCTTTTGAATCACTGATCCAGTTTACTTGTGCTTTGCCTTGCTCCAACTGAACGCATTTGTCTTACATGTATGTGGTAATTAACTGTCTTCTTCCGTACGATTGTGTTTGTTCTGCTATTGACTGTACATGTATATTAATACTGGACATTGTATCAATAAAAACGACGATTTATAAATTGATTAATAAAGAAAAATATATCTACTTACACGGGCCGTATAGTCTACTTACTTTTATAAACACGCATGTTCATATTATGTATGCATTATGCACATAAAAGCTTGCATGCATGCATGCATACAGGAGGTTCCATAAAACGATAGTGAACAAGAAAAGATATTATGTAATCAAAAGAGATTAATGTATCCGTCTCCGACTGTTTTCTGGGTTGACTATAGACTCTTTTTACGTCTATAGGCTACCCGACGTTAATAATAACAACTACGGTACACACATTGATACCTCGGGTAAAAAATATTATTATTAATTACGACAATTTATATTGCGACGTCGCCGACGTAACACTGTCATTACGAGGACGGCTTACAGAATAGCTAACAGGCGAGATAGGACCTAGAGAACAAGTATAGGCCTATGCCTTTAACATGGACTTAAATGAGTCCACCAGTGCGACATTTTGTATAATATTGAATGAATAATCGTCGGATGATTTTTTTCTTTCCGATATGGATATACGACTAAGTTTCCTTCTTTTTCTCTGTCGCTGCTTCTTGCAAACTTCTAGCAAACCATTTCACTCCAATTGCAACCTAAACATGACATTGTATGAAAATATAGGCTGCAGCGGTAATATTTTAAAAATGCTCCATGTAATTGTTAATGTGATTTTCTCCTATAGACCTATATCTTTGTTGCTCTGTCCTCAATTTTAATTTGAGTTCAGTAATAGGTATACATGTGGAATAATTTATCATGCGACTTTACGGCAATGTTATCTATCTTATTTATGTCAGTTGTAATGAAAGGTTACATCATAAAATCATCACTAAGTCTTGTTGCATATATCATGGATCTGTAATGTAATGCAAGTCCTTCACTCGCAATTGATTGGGCGCTTCGACGTGAAACTACGATGCAATGTTCGCGCTGTAGTCGGGAGCGCCTCTGAGTAGTGAGCTTGAAGGGGCGCTATAGAAATGGAGAAATAAATAAATAAACAAAATAAATGTAATGTAATTCTGCGTGAATTTTTCAGCGCCCACAAAAGTCACGTCAGGTAGACCCGCTTATTCACTGACGCTACTGTATACGGGATCCTCATGGTCCTCATGGATAGAATCCTACGTCAGATCTTTTAATGATCACCATTTTCGACTGAAATGTGATCAAGGGCAGAGTTTCGTTTTGAGCAACTCATCCTATTTAAACTAATTATGATCCTTAATTGTCTTCGTATCAGAAGTGACGTGAATGCTAAATCAGAAGAAGAATTTAATTCAGGTCTTATAATTACATTTGAATGACGATCGAACGTACACGACCCCCCCGTTTTCTCCCTCCCCCGTTTTCTCCCTCCCCCGTTTCCTCCCCACGCCGTTGCAAAACAATTCATTGGATCGGTGATGTATGAATCGTTTATTCATTCAGTTGTTGTTCAGTTGATCGATGAATGGATTCCAAGAAGAAGAAGAAGATGTAGCCGACCATCATTGTCTCGCTATTTGTTACTCGCTCTGCATCCTACTTGCGTATCATCTGTCAATGTCTAATAAGTATACATACCACGGTCATATGTATATGATGCAATACATGTATATATATGAATATACATATATATGATGCATTATATAAATAATCTTCTATACACGCTCTATGTTTTGGCGTGTAATATACACCGTGTCTCAAAAAATACTGTGCAGAATTGTTTTTGTCAGAACTTCGTCAAATTTCCACCAATCTTAATAACTTTTAGTAAGTAGACGGCAAAGTGGCTGAAATTTCATGCTATATATAAGTTTTCCACCTCACCTGACTCATTTCACTGCACTACCTTGTTAAACATAGATGTACCAATTTGTCATATAACGCTTAAATTTTATTACCTGCAACAAACTATCTGACGACTGAATTAGCACGCAATAAAACAAAATATGGTTTACTTAGCAGAGTGTTTTAATAGCCATGATATATCTGCTTAAAAGTGTTAGAATTGGTGCTCGAAATATGCCCCGAATACACGTACACAAGCTCTTAGACGGCGACTCAACTGGCCGATAGCAGCATCAACGATTGACTGGTCAAAGCGCGCCCACTCGTCAAGCAGGAGCGTTTTGAATTCGTAGACGTTGGCTATTCTGGACCGGTAAACCTCCTGCAGCACACTCCATATGATAATAGTCGACTGGGCTAAGATCCAGGGAATTCGGTGGCCACAGTGTTGGAGGGATGAAGTTGGGCGTCTCTCGCCCCAGGAAAGAGACAGTATCGCGCGCTTGATGCGCCGGAGCGCCATCCTGTTGAAAGACAATAAACTCGCCCTGGGATATCCGGCGTACATGTCTGACGGTATCTTCTGGTCAAGAAGGTTGTCGCGATAGTAGGTCTATGCCCCATTCACTTTGACATCCGACTCGATGCAATGGATTTCAGTGCAGCCAAGCTTCAAGACGCCGTTATATGAAAAATTCATAATCTGTGTTTAACAGGGTAGTGCGGTGATATGAATCAGGTGAGGTGGAAAATTTATATATAGCATAAAATTTCAGCCATTTTGCCATCTACCTACCAAAAGTTATTAAGATTGGTGGAAATTTGACGAAGTTCTGACAAAAACAATTCTGCACAGTTTTTTTTGAGACACGGTGTATATGCGCTGTTCAGTCTGCAGTGTTATAATTATAGGAGGCATGACAGTGTCGTCTATTTACATGTATTGCATTGCATATAAACATTTAGGGCGAACCGTTCAGAAGCGCTCCCAGTGCGCAAGGTCCCGCGAGAAGAAGCAGTTGTGGTGGGTGCTAATCAGTTGAGTTTAATCCAAGCTAATCCGACTTCTATAGCGCCGTGATCATGATGCATGCCCAAGACATTAGTATCCGATGTTCGCTTCAACTTAAATCGGAATCCACCTGAGGAATCGAGTTCCGATAGATCGGAGATGGAGAAAGACTGGACAAAGGATGAAGCATTTCCACCCTCCACGCCTCTCCCAAGTTCTTGTATAGAACGAGCGATGTCACCCAAGCAGATTCATATTTTGCATGATTTAGAGGGTGCCCGGTAGTGTGGCGGTTTGTGATTGCTAATCGAGAGGGTTGTAGTCAAAATTCCACCACCCCAGGTCAGAAAGTTTGGTTCGAAATTTCTACTCCGCTTGCTCACCCTATAATAGAGACCTATTAACCTATTTGCATAAATAACTGGGCTATATGAGTACATTGACTGTATGCTGTCGGTGGAAGATTAGACGGTGACGGAGATGCCTGGTCATCTGCAACCCTAGTATATTCCGAGGTTGAGATAATGAAGCAACTAGCACTTGCTATGCCCATGACTGCTTCAGGGTTTCATGGCTGAAGGGACCTCTTAGACCTATATATGGACAATGTCTATCGTCAAATATCTTCGTCTCTGTTTGTAATTTAATCTTGTGTGTTTCTTTCCTGTCTCCATCTCCAGCTGTTTCTCTTTCTACTCGTCTTCTTTGTCCTCGATTGACTTCTTGGCTAATCAGTCTAAGTCGATCCCAGTCGGACTGCCATGGTCTGCAGTCTCGCAGACGAACACTAGACGACACACGCCATCTGTTGCATGGGCGATTCAACAGTCTGCCGCTCCACCTCCTTCTCCTTCTCTCCCTCCTCCACCTTATCTTCCTCCTTTACCTCCTCCTCCACCTGCTCTTCCTCCTCTACCTCCTCCTCCACCTGCTCTTCCTCCTCTACCTCCTCCTCCACCTGCTCTTCCTCCTCTACCTCCTCATCCACCTGTTCCTCCTCCTCTACCTCCTCCTCTACCTCCTCCTCCACCTGCTCTTCCTCCTCTGCCTACTCCACCTCCTTAACCTTCTCCACCTACTTAACCTCCTCCTCCTCATCTACATCCTCTTCCTCCTCTTCCTCCTCTTCTTCCTCCTCGTCGTCGTCGTCATCGTTTTTTCAGACTGCGTGAGCAACCGTTGGTGAAGCTGCAGTGTTGAAGCGTATTAAGATGGACGGCTGTTGGCCAATCAAGTGCGTTTGCTGACTGGTGAACATCACGAGGTGACATTGCAGACACTACGCCAGACGCTGTGCCAGTCATTGCTCCATCAGACACTACACCAGACACTATGCCAGACACTATACCAGACACTGCATCAGACAGCACACCATCAGACAGTACACCAGACCCTGAACCAGACAGTACACCAGACACTACACCAGACACTACATACACCAGACACTACACCAGACACTATGCCAGGCACTATACCAGATACTGTATCAGACAGTACATCATCAGACAGTACACAAGCCAGTACACCAGACCCTGAACCAGACACTACACCAGACACTATATACACCAGACACTACATCAGACACTATACCAATCACTACACCAGACTCTATACCTGCAGGCACCACACCAGATTCTACACCAGATTCTACACCAGACACTGCACCAAACACTACACCAGACACTATGCACCATACACCATACACTGCACCTGACCAGACACTGAATCTGATCATATTCATTAGTAATACAATGACAATGACAATCGGCGCCAGATATAAAAAAACCAATTGCCTTAGGCCTATATAGAACTCAATTCTTGCGCACCAAAGTCTTCTGCCTAAAACAAAGACACTTCAGTAATAGATCAGGTGTCAAGACTCAGCCTACAACCATATACATGTATACATTGTATTGTTAAAAGTTGGTGTGTGAATATGTGGTTGTGCATGTAATAAATGGAGTGGCGTAGCCAGGAATTTATAATGAGGGTTTTGGGGGGTTTTATGGCCTGACCGGATGCCCTTTCTGACACCAACCCAACAGTATTAGGCTACAGTAAATAAAAAGGGATTAAAGTAACAAAAGGAATAAAGTAAGAAATCAATTGTTGATGCAAGCAATTGTTTTGTTTTTTCTTATTTAAGCGGATAAATAACCTTTAAAAAACTTTTTCCTATGCCAGTGGGGAGGGGTGTTTAACCCCCGAAACCTACGCCACTGAATAAATGCATAATGCATAACTGAACCATGGACCGTATCTCAATACATCGTTCAAACTGCTTCGATTTCAGCATTTTTCTATACTATAAATCGCACTTAGCTCACGATTATTGGTGCATTCTTCCAGAGCTTTTTTAACGTGCAGTTGCACACAAAATGTGCAGTTCTAAACGGATTTATGCAGTTGTAGAAGCACTTCTGTACAGCTAAAACTTGCAAAAAATGGTCATTATCCTCCGATTGGAAGTAATTTACCATGGATGATGGGAAGGAAAAGAAGGGGTTGTACAGTTCTAAAAATTTCTTAAAAACAGCCCTGCTTTCTTCTATACTATAAATCGCACTTAACTCACGATTATTTGGTGCATTTTTATATACTATAAGGCGCACTTAACTCATGATTATTTGGTGCACATCAAATCGCATCTTGGCTAATAACTCATCATTTGTCACATTTTCATTCATTCGTTACAGTACATAATAAATTACCTGCAGGGCTTAAAGTGTGGCTGGACGGTCATGGACGGCGTCCATGCACTTATTTTAAAATTTAAACGCCGTCCTGCCACTTATTCGCCGGCACAGACTGGAAGGGTAAGGGGCGTCCAGGCACTTCTTTTGGAAAGGTAAGGGGCGTCCAGGCACTTATTTTCCCACACTTTTAGCACTGATTACCTGGTAGTAAAAATTATGTGAGTTCATGGTATTTAAAACCGTTGCCAAATATGGCAAGGCATTCGACACATTTACTCTCGTATACTCATCACATTTTCCTTCCATCGCATACAATACAATACAAAATGCAAACATCTGTAGCCTACTGTTGCATACGAACGAGGTCATTAGTAGATAATCATTATCATCTGCAAAATCTCTGCATTGTTCTTCTTGTGGCTTTAGTTCCGGTGACCGTGTCCGCACTGAAGCGGAGACATGTTCCGAAGAAAGGCGTCCACTATCTGGCAGTCTCTCACGGATACGAACAGCAGGGATGGCGACTACGCAGCGTTCCAGAAAGCTACCGACTGCGATACGTTTGCCAGAAAGGTAGAAACGCACACACGTGCACACACGTGCACACACACACACACACACACACACATACATACATACACACACATACACACACATACATACACACGCATACATACACACGCACAGTCGCACACTCATGCACACGCACATACACATACACACACAAACGAATAAGTAAGATAGCGAGATATATAGAGCGACAGACACGTATGCAGAACTATGGACGGATGCATAGAGATGGTGATGCATGGTCCTATCATATATTATGTTTTCGTCAAATGCAATTGTCAGCGTTAAACATACATACACACACATACACACACATACATACACACACATACACACACATACATACACACGCATACATACACACACATACACACACATACATACACACGCATACATACACACGCACACTCATGCACACGCACATACACATACACACACACAAACGAATAAGTAAGATAGCGAGATATATAGAGCGACAGACACGTATGCAGAACTATGGACGAATGCATAGAGATGGTGATGCATGGTCCTATAATATATTATGTTTTCATCAAATGCAATTGTCAGCGTGTCTGTTGTATAGTCTTGGTCACTTGTAATAGTTATTAATCAACCCGCAACAGAGATAATAGCGATTATCAATTTGATAAGAGGCATACCGTACTCCTCGTTGATTGGTTGATCTTGTATCTGCTGTTGGTAAAGAGGAAGAATAATAATAACAATAATAATAAGAACAATAAGAAGAAGAAAAAGATGATGATGAAGATGATGACAATGATGATGATGATGATGATGATGACGATGACGATGACGATGACGATGACGATGACGATGATGATGATGACGATGGCGATGATGATGATAACGATGATGACGATGATGACGATGATGACGATGATGATGGTGATGGTGGTGATGGTGATGATGATGATGATGATGATGATGATGATGATGATGATGATGATGATGATGATGATGATGATGATGATGATGATGATGATGATGATGATGAGAATGATGAAGAAGAAAAAGAAAAAAGAAGACGTAGAAGAATTTGTAGCAGTAGTAGTAGTAGTAGTAGTAGTAGTAGTAGTAGTAGTAGTAGTAGTAGTAGTAGTAGTAGTAGTAGTAGTAGTAGTAGAAGAAGAAGAAGAAGAAGAAGAAGAAGAAGAAGTAGAAGAAGAGAAATCAAAAAAAGAAAAAGAAGAAAAAGAAAAAAGAGCAAGAACAAGAACAGGCAGAACAAGAAGAGGCAGATGGATTGGTGTCGCTGTTGCCTGTTTTCGGTCTGATGCCGACTTAAGCTGCGTGGTGTGGCTATAGGGGCGTTGAAAAACGCCTCCCTCGCTTCCCCGTCCCCACCGCCGCCTCCACCGTACAATGAGGGTGGGTCCTGTTGAGATTTAACCGGTCGTAACCTCGAGCAGTCTCTTCCCGTCGACCAGCGGCAGAATGCTTCGTCCGAGTCTTTTATCATTTAGAGATCATAAGGCAAATATTTCTTCGCATGTGTTATCACGAGTGATTGATCGCTGCTCTAACTCGAACGGAATCAGTCACGCTCCGAACGGAATTTCGTGGTACCCCGATATTTTATGATCGTCGCTCATATAATAATTCACTTTCGTTGTTTCGTCGTCGTCGTCGTCGTCTGCGGCGCTGATAAATGTTTCCAACAAAGGTCTGTTGACCTCCGTCAGATTGACGTCATTTCCGGTTGGCTTCCTTCAGGCTGACGTCATTTTCGGTTGGCCTCCTTCAGGTTGACGTCATTTCCGCTTTGGACCAGGAAAATAGTCTGCTGAAGACAGCGTCGAATGTCTTTTGTCCACTATTCATCCGATATATGACAACGAGCCTTAGAGCTCTGTTATAGAGTCTGAGTTTCATTCAATAGCCTTTCGGTAAGAAACCAGGTTTCTGATCTGGCGCTCTATAAAATAATCTAGACCACACAGAATCAACAAAATATGGAGCGTAGTACCAAAACACTATCTGCTTAAAGGTGTCTTGTTTTGCAACTGTCAACTCATAATCATGCAGCCTAAATTCGTCAATGCATTTTTAAAGGCTATTGAATCAGCTATTAATCAGCCATAACTCATTTCAGCTGAGCTCAGAGTGTGTTTGTCTCTTTCGCACCCTTCTGCTGCTAATGAAGACATCATACCTGCGTGCATAATTATTCATGATTAGGCAAATCAGGCGAAACGCTTTGGCGTGAAACTCCGATGCAGTCTCCGAGCTGTTGCAGATGGGAGCACCTCTGAGGAGCCAGCTTTAATTGGCGCTATATGGCAAATGCGAGAAAGAAAGAAATAGGTTGCAAGACAGTGCACACAGTATGTACAGAATGAGACAGAAATGTCTGACTACATGCCCCAGAGACTAAGCCTTGATATGAGCGTTAATAGGGGTCTATTATCATTCTGAATACATCTGGATTGAGACAGAACTGTAGAATCTGTAGATAAGTATATAGTCCCTCGCGTCGCGTAGGTCGCGTAAGTCTGGATATAAATCTGCTTCAAGATCGTCCGTTCCAGTTTGTCGAAGTTAATCGAAGCACACACATAGTCAGTTCAACAGTCTATAAACTGCACTGAATGTGGTCGATTGAATTTAGTGAATTCAGTGAATGGGCGATTAAAGTAATTGACTGCATAAACTGGTCATAACTCCATTCTCGTTGACGGCTGTTTATGGCCAGTTACGGCGGTCAGAAGACGAAGACTTTCACTGCAGCGACGGCATTTGCACTCATCGTCCATTGACGGCTTGAAGAAAGCTTTGCCTTAGAGGTCGACGGAGGTTATGGCGAATCATCGAAGGTTCCCATCCATAATACGAGTCTCGGCAGCAGTCAACTGATGAAGTCTTCCAGCTCTACTCTGCACACGCTTCCTTCTTTTGTTTCATTGTTTCCATAGAAACCGAGAAATTGGATTCCTAACGCAGCAGCAGCAGCAGCAGCAGCAGACTTCAGACTTCCTGTACACGCTGTTCATTTGCCGGACGCACTTTCGGCTCCAGATTATCGCTCACATTCGCTCGAGATTTATTTTAGAATTTAGATGACATCATCGCTTTGTCACTGGGTCAGGTTAGGTCAGAGTCAGACATTAGTGAGATTCGGAATCATACTTAGGATTAAATGCTTGGCGTGAAATTCATCGTTAAGTCACAATTGATTCTATTTAAATAATTTCTACAGGAATTTGCAATTTACATTCGCTCGCTCGCTCGTTCTCTTACTCGATGTGATTACCACATGCGAGTGAAGGTGGTCTGCATTGGTACATTTCAGGCAAAAAGGACCATTTTCTGACTTCCTAAAGAAAATGTCTGCGGGTGTAAGTAGGCCCCCACGCATGTGTCTGAATAATAAATGATTTTTTTTAACTCCTCAAAGGTCCTGGGACCGTTGAATCGTGTTTGTTGTGACATTTCAGATGGAGCGCATCAACAGCAAGGGAGCAGTCATTTTTCGGACGATGTCTTCTGGAATATTCTCAATCCAAACTCGCGCGAACAATCGACAGCGACGAACAGTGACACAAGTCACGTGACACTGCAGATGCAGACGCTGAGGTTCATCAGTCTGGTTCGTCTTCTTTGTTTCTTTGTCATTCTAATAATTAGCCTATACATTGTTATCCTTCAAGACACCTTACGCACGCATCTGTTAGTTTAATCAACTTATTCAAGTTAATTGTATCTATTCAATAATAATAATAATAATGATGATGATGATGATAATAATAATAATAATAATAATAATAATAATAATAATAATAACTGAGAGACCTGTTTTTTGCTGCAACGTCTCTCTATAACGATTCAGCGCTTCAACTCGATGGCCTTTCGAGGCATTTAACTGACCGAGTTCTAGAGGAGATGTAACAATAGCCACTGACTGCTTTCCTAGTTTTTTGTACTTCCTGTTATACTGATGTTGTTTGTTGAAGATAATATTAATAATAATAATAATAATAATAATAATAATAATAATAATAACGCCGTAGCATTTAGTGGCTCATTTAGAAGTCCTACGCCCGAAGTGGATGAGGTTTAGCCGTTCCAGGCACATTGCTTTTATATTTTATATTTTATAAGTCCCTGGGGGAACGAAGTACCTCAGGGCAAAAATATAAAAAAAAAATATTTTAAAATAATAATAATAATAATAATTTTCGTTATTCAACATTCCGGTTGACAGACCGCAACCGGTTAAGTGTGCAATTATGCAATTGAAACAATTCACAAGAACACAGAATACATAAATCTTAACTATATGCATTATGCATGCCATGATTAGCACCAGTGATTCCGTTAACGTGCGTCCGTGCGTCCCGGACGCACAAATTTTGACGCCGGACGCACAAAAATAAAGGCGGTGCGTCCATGGACGCACTGAAGTTGTGGATGGACGCACAAATAAATTAACGATGCGTCCATGGGACACCAAAAAGAAATACCGTGGAGTCCGTAGCCTATATGTGTAACTCTCAGTTTATGCATTGCGTATTATCTGACTGGTTAGTGGTTAATAATTTAGGCAATGACCTATTTATGAATATTTCATTTCTTTGCAATTAAGTGCAGTGACGTACATATAATAGCATACATGCAGGCCTAGACCTAAACCATCGACATGTCAGCAATATTATAGCGTTCAACCCAGTGTGAGAATTGTGAAAAATAACTGGGGGGTTGGCCTATGATAAACTTGGAATTGGGGTGTGATAAACAGAGTTTACTATGGGGCACTAAGAAAGACTGGGGGGTTGAAACCCCCAACCCCCCCCCCCCGCAATTCTCACCCTGGTTCAACCGTTCCCATGAGCTGGCTTAAAAAGTATAGGCTAATGACCGTCGTCGGATAGATCCTAAAATCAAGAAAATTTAAAAAAGTGCAACAATGCTAAAATATTTTTTCTTGGAGAGTATAAAACTTATAATCGTCGGGAAGATTGGTAGGTCCTACTATATAGTTATACGCTATTGTGTCCTAAAATTTCCCTGTTTATTTTTTAAATGATGTCATTGCTAACGACAATCGCATTTTAGCTCTCTCAGGCTCTGCCTTCATTCATTCATTTCAATAAGTTAGCCTGCATAACGCATCTACAAGAAGCCCTCTCAGAGGCGCTCTCTAGTCAATAGGCTATTAATGCAATATGATGCAATCTGATTGTGCTCTAACACCAGTTTTTGCTTCTAAATGGCTGTTAATTTGCTTTCTAAATTTTAAAACTAAAAACTTTTACTTATCGTTGGCTTAGGCTATAGCCTACAGGCCTATGGCCTACTTGACCTTTCACGATTCCGCAATACAGGCCTATATTTCATTCCAATTCAGCCTACCTCTGGAGAAGCTAAGCTGGTTGTAATTTATGAGTTTATGACTTGGTATTTTCTGTATTGGTATCGACAACTTCAGATTTTAACTCACACAAAATAGCCAACGGGTAAAATGAATTTTTTAGCTGACTTTAGCTATATAGCCTAAATGAACTTTTGTAAACGGAGAAGGGTTAGAGTCAATTTTTACGTACGGATGTGGCTGTTCGCAAAATGTACGAGTTGCAACAGAATGAGAGGGTAAAAAAATACGAATTTTGCGTAGGTTACGTATACTAATAGGCCTAATGGTTGGGCCCTTTGTCGCCTGTAATATAAGAAGTTCGGAATTTTTTACATTTGGCCTACTATGGCCCGATGGGACTCCAAAAATGGATGGGTGTGGAGTCCATGACTCTTATCCATTTGGTGTGGACTCCAATTTTTTGATGTGATGCGTCCATGACTCCAAGAATTCAGACCTTAACGGAATCACTGATTAGCACCGTTTACGACTAACTACGCCTAGTATTGTCATGATGCGCGTGTAGCACGTCACTTTGCTTGTGTATACCATTTTGCTAATCAACCTCTTTCGTCAATCGATCACAGTCACTTCGTGGTGTGACCACATCATATAGTCTATGCATGACTGCTATGATGATTCCGTTGAATTCACGTCGTATAATTACAGGCCCAATGTATGTGCTACCCATCTGCCATGCATGCTGCGGCATTGCTGCTGTCACAAACAGTTCGTCTCTTCATCTTTTTCCATATAATACGTGATGCAGGCAAACTCGCTCAACAGGATCCGCACTTAGGACATTTCTGTCGGTGTTTGTATACTCATAAAAGCATCGTGCATTTAGTGGAAATGGTAAAACGACAGCTGCAATTATTCTACTTGATTTTCTGCTGATTTTGATTACGTGGACCATTTTCTGCAGCATCGTCTTCAGCATTATAGTTTGCAGTCTCTGCACAGAATTGGTTAGTCAGTAGGCTTGCCTCTCTCAGTCCAGGACTCCATCGATAATTATTCGTCGGCTGGCGCTTTACTTGTATGTGCAAATTGTGCATTGCATTATGCTTCTACATGACTTGGTTTGCGCCTGTTTGCATTAAATGCTACGCCACCAGGAGCACAGTTGGACGATCACTCAACGTGGTAATTATATCCATGCTGAAATCAGGACACTTCAGTGCATTTCTTGTTCCTCCGATATACAACTGTTTTGGCGGATAGCAGCCAATAACCTAAAAATTTGAAACTGAATATTTGTAACTGGACGCTTAATTCACAACCAGGCTTAGACCTATATACATAAGAAATATCTAGATGGCTTAAATCTTGAAACGTGTGGACTTACTATACTTGCTGAGTAGGAATGGTGATGCTGTTAAGCTTTAGGTGAACTTTTACTTATATTATGTCTCTAAACGAATAGGCTTATATAAATGGTATTTGTAAGTTGCGCACAGATGCACATGTACATACACCCATGGACATAAAAGCAGACACACAGAGACAAAGATTGAGATACCGGTACAGATTTTAACGCAGACACACTGAGACATATAGTTAGATTAAAACAGACATCCAGTGAAGCAGAGACAGGGATCTAATTAAATGGAGACAGAGACAGAGACAGATACTAACACGGAGACGGATGCTAAGGCAGAGAAAGAGACACAGACACGAGACACGTGAGTGCAGACCAAGTTATAGAGACGTAGACGGCCGGAGAACGAGGCAGAGGCAGAGGCAGAGGCAGAGGCAGAAAGAGGCAGAGAGAGGCAGAGAGAGAGATCGACAGACATATATATATAGAGAGACTAAGGGCCTAAGGCAGAGAGACGAATAGCGAGATAAATGCAAATATCTTGGGAGAATTGGAGACAATTTAGACAATTCTGGCGCAAACAGCTTATAGCATTGACCACTCTTTGGGTTCAATTCCCCGGTGATCAAAGGGAGAAGGTTCGATGAGCCCACAACATATTCTATGACGTATACGGCTATATTATACGAAGGGAGTCCATATTAGAATGCGTATTATAATATGGCGCAATATAATATGCATGCGCACATCAACAACGCATTTGGATTATCAAACTCCCATTGCGACGTATGTTGATATGCATGTATACCGAGAACACAGTCCGATACAATATGCACCTCATGTGGATATGATCCTCTATTATATACATGAGCTTACACATAAATATAACATTATATAGGCTACATGCATAAATATAAAATATTTATGCACTTTGTATGTAGGGCCTATACGTATCTATGGTACAATAATATTATTGGGAGAAACGACGACTGTATGGTTCTGGTCATTTTGTGCTGTGACCCTGCATATGACTCTGGCTCGCTATAGAATGTTCCGATGGACAACAATGATAATGATAATTATTCAGTCCAAGGTCGTTTGTATATACGAACGCGGTCACTCAACTCCACTCTGCTGTTTGCTGCAAAGTTATATATTATATATATGTATATACAATGTCATATCTATGGTACAATATTATTGGGAGAAACGGCTCTTCACCCACATCCCTGGGTGGGTGAAGAGCCGTGGTCGTTCAGAATGATCTGATAATGTCTCTGTCCACATGCAATGATATCATATCATTGCATGTCATATCATTGCAAAGTCGGTTGTACTATTATTATACTTTGATGGAAGTGCATTGCTTGAATCGCATTCATCCATGGCACCGTGCCTTCACCACGCTGTTTACTTTAACGCGCAGTTGCGTCGATGTTTCTTCATATGCGATATTATAGCCTATTATACCTCAGCTTTAAAAGCGATTGTCATGGTAACCACATGTACATAAAATTGATTAGCCCACATTCTCCACCGCACTTCCACGAAACGAGTAGGCCCATATTCGTCTATAACTACCTATATGGGTCATGAGATATAATCATTCGTATCGTATTCGACCTACTTTCGCGATACCGGCCAATTGGAAACTGTATTGGGAAGTTGCAAATAGATATGTACGCAGCAATCGATCAATCCATCTCAATAAGTCTGCTTTTGTGACTGCTGCTGTCAGCTCTATTAGTGAGGTCAGACTCATGAGGCTGTAGTTACCATGAAGCTGATACGTAGGTCTACAACTGGTGCTACATGTGTGTGTGCTTCTTGGGGCTCTAATCCAGCGATTTTTTTTTATTCAACTCAAAGCTGTGTACGCTTTTTCACAGTGCTATAAGGTCGGGAACACTGTTGAGTGGTCCCCCTGAAAAGGCGCTATAGAAATTCTTGAATAAATGATCAATGCATTGAAGCGTCGTCATGATCATGAATTTCTCGTATGACAACAGACTTCAGCAGAAACTTAAATTGACTGGAATATCTATTTTTAAATAAAGACTTCAATGTAATTCTCCGGGACCACCTTCGCAAGAGATGTGCGTTTTGAAGTAATATAACGAAGTGAGGCGCGGTGGTGTAGTGGTGGCGTCATTGCCTTGAAGCCGGAAGGTTCGAGGCTCGAATCCACCTCGCCGCGTAAGGACCTTGGGCAAGTCCTTCACTCACAATTGCTCAATGCTCAGTGCTTCGGCGTGAAACTCCGATGCAGTGTCCGCTCTGCATTCGGGAGCGCCTCTGAGTAGAGAGCTTGAAGGGGCGCTATAACAAGTGCACATACAAACAAAACCCAAACTTAATGTCATGTATGCAAAGCATGGGCTTGTCAAGTTGTCCATTCACTAATTATTGTCGATCGGGGATTTGGTGTATAGGCGTATACTTCAACTTCCATGGCTCCTCTGGTTGAGAGCCAATACGAGCAAACAACTATGCGTGACTGTAAATGTCATCTTCGCCAAGGTCTTGCTTTCAACACGCAATTAAATGCGCTAGATAAATGTGAACTGTATACTATCGTTGTTTCGTTTTGCTGCAGGACGAATCGACGCAGACCCTGTGCGCCAGAAATGCCTTCACTCTAGTAAGACTTCATCGCAATCAATTTGATATCAACATTCATTCATCTTCATTTCTCTTCACTTCTTCGCTTTTCTTCGCTTGCTTGATTAAATCTTTTGTGCTATACATAGATTAATTTCTCTCTGTAAACGTTTTGCATTGGGAAAGCAATTCAGAATTGCTTTTCCAATGCAAAGTAGACAAAACTATAGCTTTGCTATCTGCATTATCCATCTATAGGCATTTATAGATTGAAGGTCGTAATTGATTTGCGCGAAAGAGATATTATCATCAGCAACTGACAATCCTAATCATTAATAGGAATGGAACAACTCTCGGATGCAATCCTGATTATTAATGGGAATGGAACAACTCTCGGATGCAATCCTAATTATTAATAGGAGTGGAATAACTCTCGGATGCAATCCTGATTATTAATGGGAATGGAACAACTCTCGGATGCAATCCTAATTATTAATAGGAGTGGAATAACTCTCGGATGCAATCCTAATTATTAATAGGAATGGAACAACTCTCGGATGCAATGGGATTCGCTCGATTTCAGCAACACAACTTATCTGCACATCGCTGCTGATGTTATCTGGACGCCGACTCTCATTCTTCTCAACGGGTAAACGTTATAACTCTTCTTCTTCTTTACCATTCTCTTTCATCACCTTCGCTGTTTTGTCCTTATGCTTTTATATATGAATTAAATATACGTATACACATAAAGAGAAGCACACAAATGTGTAAAAGCATGACCATGCCTATTTATCTCTTTCTCTCAATCTTGAATTCTCTCTCTCTGTCTGTCTCTGTCTGTCTCTGTCTGTCTCTGTCTCTCTGTTTCTCTCTTTCTCTCTGCCTATCTCTGTCCCTCTCTCTCTCTTTCTTTCTCTGTCTCTGTCTCTCTGTCTCTGTCTATCTCTCCATCCATCCATCCTTCCATCCATCCATCCATCCATCCATCATATATCTATCTCATTGTCTTTCTTTATCTTTCTCTGTCTCTCCGTTTGTCTGCCTCTATCTGTTTCTCTCTATCTCCTATCCTACTCTAATCATTCTGTTCCTTCTTTGTCTCTTCTTCTCTCTGCCCTTCTTCCAAAAACCGCCGTCGACTGCATGTTGCCCAGGGCTTCCATTAATATTGCACAATTCTGCCCCGTTCATCGATCTGGCGACCCCTTCAACGGACGCCGCCGCACCTTTCTCCGCTCAATTCTCGGCGAAGACCACCTGATAAATGGTCCGCTGTTTTGTCTATACATAGTTCGCAGTGCACCTTTTTGTAATCGCTCTAATGTTTCATCACTTTTAATATAATTTAAGTGTTTTGCCAGCTTTATCGCCGCTGTTATCATCGTCGTTATTTCTGAGACAATCGAATTATCGAAGTAGCCTAAGCATTGTCTTTCAGCATTGTCTTACAGCATCGTCTTTTATAGCACTAACTATAGTTAGAGATTCGCTGTAATTTTCAGCTGTTGTAATAAATATTTATATTTCTTCAAGTCGATGAAAATTCACCGCAATTATCATTGGCGTCTGTTACATAGAAGACTATAGTGACGTAGGTTATTTATGGAACATGTGATTCTGTTATAGATATTCACACTTATGTTTTAGTCATTATATACTGTGAGCCTTTACCAGTTTTAGTCATTAGATTGTGAGCCTTCCCCAATTATAATGGCCTGGGTCATACAATATTCAGCCCTTATAACCCGGCTCAGCTGTTACAGCTAATAATCACGATATATAGTACACTATACTCCAGTTTCTTCCAACCATGATTATTATATGCCGCTTCTTGCCTTAGTTTTCCGTCATTTACTGTCTTTGGTAATGACTCAGCTGTTCCACCTTCAAGGCTAATAATTATTATTTCCTTCATGTGCTTATGCCAAGCACGGACAGTTATAGCCTACGGAACTTACTATGAAACTAAATTTAACTTCATTAGAAATTCGTAAAGCTTGGAGTATAGACATGGGCGGCTAGTGATAAGGTTCCTACATGGTGAGAATTGCCGGGGGTTGGGGGGTTTCAACCCCCAAGTCTTTCTTAGAGCCCCATAGTAAAGTCTGTTTTTCACACCCTAATTCCAGACGGATAATGGTTCAACCCCCCCAGTTATTTTTCCACAATTCTCACACTGGGTTCCTATTAATCCTGCTGAGACTGGATAGCCTCCTGGTAGTCTGATTCCAATTGTCTACAGCTTGAGCTCATTCAAACTAGTATAGCCTACTACTAGAGTTGAGGCACGCCCTTCTCTGCCCTGGCACGAGATTCCGTTTTTACCACTGGTATAAGCTTATAGGAGGAGCCCACGCAACTGGACTGAAAGGTGCGCGCTCCCATTAGCCTTTCTGCCATCTGAGATTTACTCTTCATGCGTTAATATGTTGTTCGTGAAACTTGTCTCAGTGTATATTATAGCTAAACTCATCTATTGCCTACTTTTACTTGTCTCGCTTTTCTCCGCATCCTCCTCTTCTCCAAAACGCTACATAATAGAATTGGCATATACGCCTATTTCAGAGCAGGTCGTCTAACTCGACTCATCTTCGAATTTTCTTGCAAGCGCTATATAAATGAGCCCTTAGACTCCTATTTTGGCAAAAACTTTGGAATGTATGCGTTCAAGAACTCTCAGACAATTGAGTTGTAATTTAACGATGCCAGTGCTGTCATGATATACTTAGACGCCCAAATGACAGCTCTGGAAAGCGTGAGTCTTGACTAAATTATTTCATGGTAGCGATCAATTATAGATGGATTCCGATGTTAAGGA
The DNA here is from genome assembly GCA_949752735.1 of Lumbricus terrestris. Classification (NCBI taxonomy): domain Eukaryota; kingdom Metazoa; phylum Annelida; class Clitellata; order Crassiclitellata; family Lumbricidae; genus Lumbricus; species Lumbricus terrestris. The sequence continues at coordinate 28,103,898 of OX457039.1, forward strand.
AAAGGAAATTCAAGAGGTAAAGCTTGGAGTATAGACATTGGCGGCTAGTGATGAGGTTCCTATTAATCCTGCTGAGACTGGATAACCTCCTGGTATTCTGATTGCTCCAAGGGGCCGTCCATAAAGTACGTCACGCTCCAGAGAGGGAGGGGGTGTAAGAAAGTGTGACAGTTTGTGACAGGGGGAGAGGGGGTCAGGCCATGTGTGACGTCACACGTTTATTTTTTAAATTCTTTTTTTATTTATTTTTTGTTCTTAGTACCTAAAATCCGACCGGCCCGGCCAGGCGTGTCTAAAACCCGGCCTGGCGGGACAAAAGTTGATTTCCCGTCACTATCAAAGCGTTTAGGGACACACGTCACTATCAGAGGGATTAGGGATAGTATCCTAGGGTTTAGAGGGTTAGGTAAATGGTTATGTTTTTAAATTTTTTGTTCGAAAGTGTGACGTACTTTAGGGGGGTCCGAGATTTGTGACAGTTTGTGACAGGGGGAGGGGAGTCAAAAATGGTCAAAAATAGCGTGACGTACTTTATGGACGGCCCCCAATTGCCTACAGGTGAGCTCAACTGCATGGATAATTAACTATTATGATGCGACGTTGTGCATTTTATATAGTTAAATAAGCTGTTCGATGTCTGTTGCTTATCGAATTTCTGCGTCATTATTCGCAGAGCAGCCAAGCAGAGACTGGAGGAACTTGCAACAGCACAGGCACTGGTGACGTCAACAGGACGTGTGCAGGTCAAGGCCATAGAGGATTTGTGCATCACGTGCAGCGGTGACACGACCTACTTTCCCTTTGACCGATTTCACTGTCCAATCGAAATGGGAACGGCAACGGCGGGAATCGTGCTTCGGGTGTCTCAGACGGATGCTCTGCCGCCAACTGATCTGCCTCGAAATTCTGGAGTTTGGACGGTGGAAGGGTAAGTTCCATCACTCGGTCCACTCACCTTCGGGATGGTTGAGCACAGCACTTCACAAGGGTTTGTACTGAGGGAGGAGGTCCTGCTGTGCACAGACCATTGCTGTTCAACCTTTTTGATATTACTATAGGGGCATAACAGCTTGTTCTCAGGAGCTTAGTCAAAGCAAAATAGGTATGCAGGCATAAGGTTAAAATCAATTTCAGATCGAGATCCAAATGGTCAGAATGGCAGTCAGACGGCTCAGATGGCTCAGGTGGCTCAGACGGCTCTTTCCAGTGGATGGTGTGTTTGTAATTTGTGAAACATCGACAGAGGTCAGGAGAAAAGAAGAAACTTAATATTGTATTGAAAGAAAAGTGTCGAATTGAGGTTTTGTGAGTCAGTCAGATTGTATCAGTAAGTGCAGAATGACTGTCACTGTTAGCTGTAACTGGGGCTTGCATACAGCTGATAAAGTGTTAAGTTTCAGCAGTCTACACACTACGACTATCGCTACACTTAACCTGGCAATTGGACTTTAAATCGACACCCGAAACTCACCCACATGATTCAATTTAACAATCTTAGCTGATTCCAGGATACAATTTAACAATTATAGGCCTAATTGGTTCCAAGATACAATTTAACAATTAGAATTGATTCCAGAATTTTGGACCCACGCTTTTGAGGTAAAAAAACAAGAGTGTAAGTGTGGGAGTAAGTACAGGTCTGTAGTTATTTGAGGTGCGTGTTGTAATATACGAATTGACTTCAGATGTCGTTGTAAAGTAGGCTATAGCTATTTAAACCGGATGGTATAGTTGTATAGTGGTGTATTTAAACTATTTTAAACATGAATTCAGTAATTTCCTGGTTTGTTATTTACCAATTTTCAGTACGCGCAAGATTTTGAAGATATAATTATAGGGTTGGTTTGTTGCTGTACTTGCTATTGGTAGGCTATCTTAGGTTTTGTGCCGCAAATGTCGTGTTTCCAAATACTATAGTGAATACAAGTCTGTATCGTAGCCGCAGTAGTAAACTTAAAACGCACCTCTCTCGATTGCGATTGGTCATTTCCCAGAGGGCAGTATGGACATCAGCCGGCGGCTAGGCAAACCCTAGTCCGTCGTATTCCCGAAAGCCAATGCCTTGGGAGATACCGGTATGCTGCAGGACGCTGGGGATTACATGATATTTAGGTTAATCACACAACGACACGAGATACAACCCTCAGAGGAATTAGGAAGCAGCTCACACGCAGAAAAAAACTCGTTAAAAACCGAATTCTCTGCATGCAAACAATTGGAATGTTGGCTAACAAAGACAGCATCAGCCGCGAGTTCAGTTGTATACACTGGAGCATATACATGCGGTGAAGATCGTCCGCAGAACGTTTTGGGATCATTCATCATTAGTTATAAGTCTCTGACTGCATATGAACGACGTCGGCGGTGGAACGTCTTCAAAGGCCAGGGAACGATAAATTGCGACATCCATCAAGACATACAAAGCCGCAATCACGAAAGACCTTGAATGGATGGATGGATGGATGGATGGATGGATGGATGGATGGAAGGATGGAGGAGGCGGAAAGAAACACTGTGTTCATGCAGGCAGACAGAATGGCACATACTCACGCACATTCAACGACACACTTGCAGCACTGCATACTGCTGTAGGCCTATGTCTGTGTATGCGTAGCTTATGTACATACATGAGTGCAGTGAAGTGGGTTAAAGTATCATAATTATTATAGATATGTGTGAAATAAATCAAAACTATCATAATAGTAGGCCTGTTAACAGCAGTCAGTCATTTCGAGAACGTGATGTATTTAGACGGTTTGTAGCATAGGCTACTGAGAACACTTTCATGGTGCGAAGTGTATAAACACATAGTATTATAAAGTAACGGCAAACCCATTGTTTTCATGTATGCTCCAAAGATACTTTTCAACGGCGTGGTCCCAGGCTTAGAAGGTTCTATACAGAACCAAAGTTCGACATATTAACCCCACACACTGGACACGGGCATACGTGGTTCTCAAATTCTCATTTAGAATATATGCTATACTCGCACATTGGATACATTTCTTAGTTCTCAACACGCGCTGTTATCCGTATATTGCTGCTTTTCAAATATGCAGTTCTACAACAACTTCCATTTCATTATATCTGTTATGTGCCAATACAAATATAGTTGCTTTAGCATATAATATATTGCAGTGTATGTATAATGTGCAAACAATTTCTGCGACGAAATAGCATATGTCCAATGACATGTATAGCGTTTCTTCTGCACTCGATAAATTAATAAGACTCTTGGGTCGCTGAGGGGGCAACATTTGTCTATTGGCAACCGAATGGTTTGTGGCCAGTCATGCAAATATCTGATCCATTCATCTTGGGACGCGATCCTTGATTGTTTCTCCACCGCTTCAGTTCAACGAGTTCGGAGAAATTGTTTCCGCCTCTTTTCCTCCTTCTCTTTCTCATCTTCCTCATTATCCTCGTCCTCGTCCTACTCGTCCTTATTCTCCTCATCCTCGTACTCCTTCTCCTTCGCCTCTTCCACATCCTCCTCGTCCTCCTCCTTCTCATTCTCCTCGTCCTTCTCCCCTTCTCGTACTCCTCCTCCTCCATCTCTTTCTTCTCCTCATCAGTCATCCTTCTCATCCTCCTCGTTCTCCTCTCCTTCTCCTACTTCCCATTCTTCCCGTCCTCTTTATCCTCCGCCGCCTCCTCCCATCTCATGCAAATGCTACATACTGCGTCGCATTCATATCGTCATAAATATCGGGGTTCTAAATAATAATAATATATCACATTGACAGATATAATTATGTGGGTAGTCTATAATATAAGTGTGTTGCAGAACACATGTATGCACATATTGTAACTTATGCACGATATACCATGCGCTGACTCCCTATAGTTACCTAGTGCATATATATCGCCATAAATATCGAGGTTCTCTCTCTCTTTCTCTTTCTCTCTCCCTCTCTCTCTCTCTCTCTCTCTCTCTCTCTCTCTCTCTCTCTCTCTCTCTCGCTCTCTCTCTCTCTCTCTCTCTCTCTCTCTCTCTCTCTCTCTCTCTCTCTCTCTCTCTCTCTCTATATATATTATATATATATATATTATATATATATAATCATATGAAGTAGTGAGGCCTCTGTGTATAGTGTACATATGATATGGCCTATTATATATATATATATATATACTAGCTGGGGTACCCGGCGTTGCCCGGGAAATTTAGGATTCGACCCGCTTCGGCCACAACCCCACCACACAACACCCGACCACACTCCGGTCTGTACCGGTACGCCACCCGAGAAATTTGGGTCTCAGGAAAATTACCACCCACATCCCACCCCCACACCCAACCCAGCCCTCCACCCCAACCCCCTCCAACCCCCACCACCCCTATTCCACCACCACTCCACCCCTAACCCCCTCCGACCCCCACTCCACCCCAACACAACTCCCACCCCATCCCCCTACATCCCACCCCTCCACTCCCCACCCCACCCCTCCATCCACCCTCACCCCACACCCCAACCCCCACCCTCCACCCCACCCTCTCCACCCAAAACCCCGCCCCTCCACCCCCACCCTCACCACACCTCTCACCCACCCCATTTCACCCCACCCCCTACCCAACCACGATCCCAACCCCCTCAACCTCACCCACCCCACCCCCATACCATTCCCACTCTACAACACCCCACCACACTACGACCTCCACCAGTACGCCACCCGTGAAAACGGTGAAATTAGGGTTTCCAGGGAAAATTCCCCCTCACCCAATTCCCCTCCACCCCCACCCTCACCACACCTCTCACCCACCCCATTTCACCCCACCCCCTACCCAACCACGATCCCAACCCCCTCAACCTCACCCACCCCACCCCCATACCATTCCCACTCTACAACACCCCACCACACTACGACCTCCACCAGTACGCCACCCGTGAAAACGGTGAAATTAGGGTTTCCAGGGAAAATTCCCCCTCACCCAATTCCCCTAACCCTCCTCCCGCCCCCCCCCCACCCTCTTTCCCACCTCACCCCACCACACCGACCTGCACCAGTACGCCACCCGTGAAATGAGGATTTTCGTTAAAATTACATTAGCAGCTACCGCCATTTATATAATGACCATGCAAGCGTTTAAGAAGGTGTTTAACCGTCTTAATATTTTCGCCCCCACACTGGCTCCCTTGGTGGTAGAGATTCATCAACTACTGATCCGGGTGGTTCTGATGGCCCTCTATCCAGGAAAAAGAATTCATATAAATGGCTAAAAAAATTGTAAAATTTTTGGGGGGTTTCGCCCCCCCACCCTGACCCCCATGGTTGTAGAGAATCGCCAACCCCTCGACTTTGCGTCTCGTGCCGAGACCTACACAGTAGTGAAGGTTTGGAGTGAAAAGCTCAAAAACTGTGGAAATGCATCCCGAACAAACAGACAGACAGACACACAGAATCTTCTCTTTATTTATATAGATGTAATCTTCGTCGATCGTGTTTCCGTGTGTGCACATGTCTCCCTTTTGGACATTGTGTCCATACAGGTCTATGTATGCACATGTATATGCACATGTATACGCACATGTATACGCACATGTATGCACATGTATGCACATGTATGCACATGTATGCACATGTATGCACATGTATACGATGGTGTTTGTTCGATGACAGAAGCAACGCTGTTTCTTCTTCTTCTCCCTCTCCCTCTCCCTCTAACATCTCTCTCTGTGGATTTGCATCGGCCGATCTCCTTAAATAGTCTTTACCCACCGCCGCCACCGCCACCGCCGCCACCGCCCTGTCTGATTCTACGTCTCATCTTCCCAATGGTCTGCGCTATATAAAAGACTTCACTGAAAAACTTCTGGACTCTACATGCTGTATCCATGGTCCCAACGGATTCCAATTCTCCGTGCATGGCTCTCTATATATAAACCATTAAAAACACGGCGTTCACTGAAATATTCACTTAAACATTCACTGATCCACTGATCCGTGTCTCTAATCGCACGAAGCAGACATCATACACGAATGTCACGAAGCAATAAACACGAATGTTGAACTGCCCCACACACACACACTCAACGTACACGACCAATATTATTACGCACGCATGCGTTGACATTTCGAGTGCGTTTAAAGTGTAAAAAGCAGCATGATAAATGATCTTGATCGTCGATGTACGTTGTATTGATTGTCATAATTATTCTGTATGCCTACTCACTCACTCACTTACTTACTTGCTTGCTTGCTTACTTACTTATTGGAAGCAGTAAACGAACGGTTATTATACACGGTGAACGGAAAAAAACCGAACCTCCACAATAAATAGAGAAATCCACATCAAAAATTTTAAAATATTATTGCGACTAAGACTATTTTATTCCCAAGTATAAACTTAACCTTTTCTTTTAATTATGGACTATTCCAGTTACAATTTGAAGTGATTGCAATGTTTCAAGGAGCGTACAGTGCGACTGAACTAATAGAGATCAACAGCAGGCGCACATCGAGCGAGAGAGGCAGTTCTTAAAGCGCTATCCTGCAGACTTGATACATTTTATTTGGTTTGTCGACGTGAAAATGTTCACTGTTGTTTCACCTTCGAATCGCTAAAAGGATCGTCTGTATTCGTTTTCGGCGGAACACTGAAGAAAAACATCTCTGGGAGTCGTTTGCTACGGACGCGAATTTGAACAAGCTGTCATCGATTCAGTAATTGGTCAGTGGCGAGCGCGTCTTTGTGCGTGCATGTGTTGAGGCCTAAGGAAGATATTTTGGACACTCATTGTAACTGACACTGATAGTAATCTGATACATGTCCTTTAAACTGAAGTTTCTCCATGTTTTATTGATATGCACAAATTATTACATAAGTTATTGCAACAATTGGAGAGGTTCGGTTTTTCCCCGTTCACCGTGTATAGGTTATCGTATACTACATTAACATGTCCGCAATCTTGAGTAGGCCTAGATACTGTACGCCGTACAATTTGTTATTTAAGTGCTGTAAGTTGCAAGCTATAATTAAGCTTTATTATAGATGCTGTGCTTTCCACGTATTATTATTGTGTCAGATCATGTTCACACACTACTGTTCTGTTATATTCCGATCTGCATAGGTTTGCAACTTAAATTAAGCCATTTAGTATGTACATTATCTTGTGGGGCGCGGTGGTGTAGTGGGTATGTTCGTTGCCGGAGGGTTGCAGGTTCGAATCCACCTCAAGCCACCTCGTGGGACCTTGAGCAGGTCCTTCCCTCGCAATTGCTCAGGCGCTTACGCACGAAACTCAGATTCAGTGTTCGCGCTGCAGTCGGGAGCGCTTCTAAGTAGAAATCTTGAAGGGGGCGCTATAACAAGTGCACACACATACATGCCTACATTACCTGTGTAATGTACAGGGTGGACAAAAAATACCCCCTCTAGGTTTTTTGCCAAAATCTTGGCCAGAAGAAGGAATTTCGAAATAAAATTTTACAGACTTAAAGACAATTCATATTTACACATGATGACCAGATTTCATCAAAAATATTTCAAACAGAACAAAAGTTATATCACTTTTAGTGAGGCCACCCACCGTTTTTGACGATTCAAAAACGCGACGCAACAAAAAGTAAACAAAAACAACAATTTAATTATTCTGGTCAATATCTTGGCCAGCAGTAAGAATATTGAAATGAAATTTTAGAGACTTAAAGACAATTCCTATCTGCATATGATGGCCAGATTTCATCAAAACATTTCAAACACAACAAAAGTTATGCCACTTCTAGTGAGGCCACCCACCGTTTTTTGACGATTCAATGACGTAACGCAGCAAAAAGTAACAAAAGCATGATTTTATTAAATCTCATCTCAAATAATTGTTATCAAATAGCCTTGATATTGCCAGATGATCATTGTTATTACTATTTAAAAAAGAAACAGGGTACCAGCGTACTGCACGTCACTGAGAAGTCACTTAGCAGGATGACAATCAAGTTGGTAAATAAGGAATCTGTCAGATTAATAATTTTGCTGTTAAAGCAATGAAATTCAAATTTAAAAAGAACTGAAGATGGCCAAACTGTCAATGAGAGACAAAATGTGTATTCAGACACCTCTTGAGCAAGTTCCTAGAGATACATTGAGCAACTTTTACTTTGGTAAACAGTGAGAGCGCAAACATTAAGAGTTGAGCTGAGAGTTAAGAGATTTGCCGTGAATGAAAAGAGATCGGCTCGATTGTTCTGGTTTCATTGAGAAAGCCAATGGCCACAAATCTCCGGATTTGAACCCGATGGATTGATAATCAATTGCGGAGAGCAATGCTGTAGAAATATCACAATCTGCAGCCAAAACCAAGTGCGGTAAGAGAATTGATAGGCGCATTGGAGTTAACATGGGAAGTTTGCCTTTGGAACGCATCATATAGGGCCGTCAAGAACTTTGCAAAGAGACTCAAAAGAAGTTTTGGCACTGGTCGTGGGCACATTGAACACAAGTTGTGAAGCACCAACAAGTTTTTTTCACAACAGTTATTTGAGATATGACTTAATAAAATCGTTTTTGCTACTTTTTATCGCGTTAA
>OX457039.1:28122419-28252419 GCA_949752735.1 Lumbricus terrestris
AGCTACCGGGTTCGCTTAGCTGACCCGTAGTGATAAGTGATAACGTGACTCAGCTTGATAGAGTATAGCTGACCCGTAGTGATAAGCGATAACGTGACTCAGCTTGATAGAGTATAGTTGACATGCAGTGCTAACGGGGTTCAGCCTTACGGATGCATCCAGTGGCCATGCTTGAAATGCAGCATAGATAGATTCGTATCATTAGTAAGGTTAGAAGAGCGGCTGTATAAGAGTGAAATGTACAAAGGAAGTCGAATCTATGGCGTTTGATATAATATATAATATACATGTAATCATATATATATATAATATATATGCAATCATAGATTATATATATATAGTCTGTCTACTGCAAATTACTTGCCGTGCATTTATGCCTGTGTCTAAACGTGGAGAGTCTGTGATTGTGAAATTATAGATCAGATGCTTTTTAAATCAAAGCAGAGGCCAGTCGACCAAACGACTCGCTTATATAGCTCCAGTGTACTCTAAAATTCAATGCTCTATTCCAGCTGCAAACAACTATAGGTGCGAGTCGGGTAATATCCTTCATCGGAAACTCTATCTATCGTCGCATGTATACACACTCCTCCGACCCATTCACTTCGTCGGTTGCTGTATTCATACGCGCCACCGGATCTTTTACGATGCCATGCATAATGGACGCTGCAGCAGCGGTGTCTGCTGGAGTGACGGATGCCGTGTTAAGAGCAATGGCTTGACCTAGGATACGCTTCGGGCTAACTTCATTAGAGACTATTGACCGGCATCGTTTGAGGTACAAAGCCGAACTGATGAGAGCCACAGCAGCAGCAGCAGCAGCAGCAGCAGCAGCAGCAGCAGCAGCAGCAGCAACGTCCAGAAACGGACGAGAGACCATTGTCCGCACCGCCGCCGGCGTCTTTCTATTTCCGTCATTTTTTATGATGAGACACTATGAAGTGGGCGCTTTTGAGCAACCGATGGGATCATGGGAGGAGGGGCTCCGGATAGTTCAGGCACATTGCAGCAACTCATAACTAACGAAAGGCAATAATTGTTTCGGTAAAACAATAAATTTCGTATGCCCTGTGTACTTGTATCCATCCATAGAGAACCAACAGCGCATGACTATATAATAGCCGAGGGATAAGAGACAAGTAAACGATAATCGGAATCGCTCGTTCTCTGCATTTTGGATTGCTAGCGAAGAGTTCTGGGCATGCAGCAGCGACAGTGTGATGTATGTGGCGACCAAGGATTATTTGCTGCCTGTCGGAGAAGTGTCGGTTCATAAGGATCAGCATCATAAGCAAATCCAGTCGAAGACGGTTTAATAATCAAAATGTGAAATAAAATGACGAAGCGGTATTATATAGCTAAGAAATAGTGTTGTGTAATCTTTCAATAGACAGGCGGAGAGTAGAGCGTCGAAAGAAACGCTACAATTAAGGTCTCATTGCAATGCTTATACCCCCCCTTAGCTGTCGAGGAAATCGGTTGCAAATTAAAGGAATTTCAATTCGTTGAATTCAATTGCATTTCGGAATAGAGTTTAACGAATTTAGAGCAAGATGTTTGTTGTGTCTAAGAGCTGATCATCCTAGCAATGGCGATCGAGTATATTTTATTTTAAATTTACTTATAACGAGGAAATTCGTCTCTGCTTACAACGCACAATAATAACTATTTCTGTGTGACGAGCAACTAATTTAATTCTATTCGAATTAACGTAAAGTTGTAAACTAAAGTAGTTTCAATCCTTTCAACAGCACATCTCAAATTCAGTGGCGTAACAACATAGCCGGGCCCCTGGACAACGAAGCTCGGGTACCCCTACCTACTAACGACACCATACAGAGTGAAAATTGTGCAATGGCTATAAACTGCAGTTGGATTTTTAAAAATAGAATATTAAGCCATAGGCGGAGACTTAGTCTAGAAGTTGGGTCACTTGGGTGGGACGAACGAGCGGCCGAAGGATAATCGCCGAGGCGCGACCCGAGGCTCGACATTTTGGGCGGACGGATGAGTCACCGACCGACGACATTTTCCATTACTGACGCGGGATTAAATGTCGCCGGGATTAAGTGTCCGGTATTAATTGTCGCGGTATTAAGTGTCGCGGGATCAAATGTCGTGCTATCATATAGACTCTAATTCGTATGTGAAGAATCCGAATGTAAACCTGTTTTGGGAAATTCAAAAGTGCTAAATGCTAAGAGATCAAGAAATATTTATTGACTCATTGACAGTCAACAGTCAACTTAAGAAAGAATTCTTTTAGACCATAGAACACTATTCATGATCTAATATTGTCAGTGAAAAGACATCGAATACAATAATGCATTGTGCAATAAAATGACTTTCCTAAGAAAGGCTATAGGCCTACCTCAGAGGGATTCCATGCTGCTGATTATCCAAAAGTCTAATGCCATCACCGATTCAATGTTAATCAGTTCCAACGAATTATTTCTCAATTCTCTTGTGCATATAAGTCATCGATCAATCAGTTGCAACATTTCTGACAGTTCACAGGTATACTTGTTGTTTCTGGCGGAATAGATAGATCTAAATGGTATAAATGGTATACAAGTATAGCACAGCTGGTGTGAAGAGCAGGTTGTGGCAGAGGGATCGATCTCCACTTAATGTTTACTCCACCTTTCATTCGCCAGATGGCGATGGTGATGGTGAAAGTGTGAGTCGTTGGTAGGACAGACTTGCATCCTTGGCTTACATGCAATCAAATTTCGACTCCGTTCAGAATACATTTTGCAAGCAATATAAGCAAACTTTGATTTTCATCTCCAAATGATGATAGTTGATGCACCATGCACGCACCATCTCAGTCAATACAGTAGTGCACACAGAACAAGTTATATATGCTATTTCAAACAGCATTGCCAGTTCCACTGAGGTACTGAAAATTTTGTCGCTCACTGTAATTTTTCTGAAAAAAGAATCAGAAACCAGTCATCGAATAAGGATTATAAGGTCCTAAATCAATGCAAACTTCACGACTATGTAAGGACATCCCTGCCATGGCATAGGACGATGACGCTGAGTCGTTGGGAACGACTGCAGAAATCAGTTGTTTGGGGGGAGAAGAAGGGGCGGCTCATAGGTGCCACATCTCAGTGGAAAACAACTGAGATGGAATATACAATTTAGAAGCCATGACAATATATCTTCTTCTTCTCTTCTTTCCCTTCAGGCTAGGATTATTCCCTCTGGCGAGGGGTCAGTCACTCGGATCCTTCTCCTCCACTTGTCTCTGCTTCCGGTGTCTTCTTTCTTCAATTTGAGCAGCTTCAGGTCTTGTTGTATCACGTCCTCCCATCTTTTCTTCTGTCGTCCCCGACTGCGTCGACCATAGAGCCATGACAATATATAGGTTGTCCAATGTCCATTTATAGTGAAGTGGATTGTTCATTCCGGCAATTTTGACAGGTAGTCGATAAATAACGTGACATCCAAATGTCCCGATGACACAACGTTTCGATCTACATATTAATATGATTGAATGCTGTATGTTAACAAGACAGGCAGCGTGCAAGCGCAACCGAAAGTCCATCGCTGTCGTAGTCGAGTCTCCGATGAATGACATATTATGGCTTAGTATTGGATGTGCTAGCATTCGGAGACGAAGGCTGATGCACCGTGAACGACCTTGACCCGGGCTGTAGCTGCACGGAGACGTTGAGGAGTTCAGGTCATGACCGAGACTGATAAGCGGCATACAGAGAAGCAGTCCATGTATACAAAGCGTGGCGCTTGCTGTGTGGGGAATGTGGAGAGAGGGAGAGCATTCAGGAAGGACTACAGACTCTCTAGAGCATGAAAAGGAGATTGAGAGAGTGTCGGTGTACTGGGGAAATTCTGAAGATCGATGGTGTGGGTGGATCTTACTGTACGAGACCAGCATTCACGCCAAAATCAATAATTTAAACGCTAAGTCTATAGGCTAAACGATTAAGTCGGAGTGAAAGTTTGAAACGAGGATGTTAATAAAATGAGCAAGCACGGTGTTTCCTACTTTCCCATAGGAAATCATATCTTGCAGCTTACTTGCTTGATTCTCACGTCATATACCTAATTAGCGTTGATCATGACTTTCACTCTATAATTTCGGTTGGAAATTTCAGAGAAATTGCTTCATAGGCAAACTCAATCCTGTAACCCCCCTAAAATTAATTGAAGACAGGACCGGAGTCTGTCTCTGGACCCTATTATTATCTTCTCTCTTCTTCCTAACTTCGCTCTCTCTCTCCTTCTCTTCTGTTCTCTTCTGTTCTCTTCTTCTCTCTTCTCTTCTCTGTCTCTTCGCTTCTCTCTCACAATCTTGTCGACAGTGCACAGTTGAAGTTTCTCTTCTTTTTCTTTCTGTATTTTTTTTATTATGTAGCGCTCTGTGCGTGTTCGAGTGTCTTAAGAAACTTTAAATTGCATTTTATTAGTGGCCGCGTTCACAAGAGGGCGCTAGTGAAACCGTTAGTCCTAAACGTATCTGAAGACCTGTCCCGATGAGAATTGAACCCCGATGACTATTTCCCTATCAACGGCGCTGACCACTCAGAAAACAACAAATTGACTCTGCAGCCGATTTCATCTGCAGCCTTTTGTTGATGCACATCTAATTATCTGCGATGTTCAGCTGCTGCAGCAGCAACTCATCTATCTTAGGATGCACGTAGGACGAAGAAGCCGGAAATGCAGCAGAGTGCATGGCGTTCCAATCCGTTGCCATGACATCACTCTGAATTTAAATGAAACACGGATCGCGCAGCAGATGGCACCAGGTGCAAGACAACAATCATAGTACGGAATAAACAATGCATATATTATTTTATGAAAATACGTGCAGAATACGGGGAACGGACATTTCCCCCCCTGGACATTTCCCCCCCCGGACATTTCCCCCCCGGACATTTCCCCCCTGGACGTTTCCCCCCTACCCTAGGACATTCCCCCCCCCCCGTATGCGGAAACCATTGCTTTTGTCGTCTTCAACAATTTAAACCAGAATATTTTCATCAATCCAGCTTCAATTTAAACCAGAATATTTTCATCAATCCAGCTCCAATTTAAACCAGAATATTTTCATCAATCCAGCTTCAATTTAAACCAGAATATTTTCACCAATCCAGCTCCAATTTAAACCAGAATATTTTCATCAATCCAGCTCCAATTTAAACCAGAATATTTTCATCAATCCAGCTTCCATTTAAGCAAGAATATTTTCATCAATCCAGTTCCAATTTAAGCAAGAATATTTTCATCAATCCAGCTTTAATTTAAGCAAGAATATTTTCATCAATCCAGCTTCCATTTAAGCAAGAATATTTTCATCAATCCAGTTCCAATTTAAGCAAGAATATTTTCATCAATCCAGCTCCAATTTAAGCAAGAATATTTTCATCAATCCAGCTTCCATTTAAGTAATATGTTTGTGCGATTTAAACGCATAGCTATTTAAGTGGATTCCTTAGCATTCACTTCAAAGGAATCGTTGTAAAAGTTTCAGATTTAATTATACAGGCCTAGGCGTAGGTCTAGAATTCAGGGTAGGACTTGTATGGTCATTTGAGGTGGTATGCACAGAAGGGGGGAAATGTCCGGGGGGGAAATGTCCTAGTCAAAATCAGGGGGGGAAACGTTCAGGGGGGGGAAATGTCCGGGGGGGAAATGTCCGGGGGGGGGGAAATGTCCAGGGGGAAATGTCCTACACTCGCAGAATACATACTGTATACCTACACGCTACGAAAACTGTGCATGAATATGAATACTGCCTGACTATATACATGTATATATATATATATTATATATATTATATATATATATATATCCATGCTATTATTATCTATGAAAGCTGCAATGAAGCTATTTTATTCGCACATGCCACATTCGTGTAATATAGATGGCTCCACATGTAGGCCTATAACCAGTGCTTAGTCCAGACGTCTCCCCCATAAATGAATTTCTCCCCCAAGCCCCTCCCCAAAAATTCGCGAGGTGCTCTGTAGATGTAAATACGTACCATTCCCCTAAGTAAAAGTGAATGTGTCAGAATTCTCGTCCCACCCTCGGAAGAAACGTCCACTCTTGTGCACATGTATACATGGACATGATGCAACAAATTAATAGAACGAAATATTAAATATTCATCAGTCATTATCGACGCTAAATTAGTGTTTTTCATAGATTCTAATCAAATGACTAAAAGGTCATCAATTTTTAAATGGTATTTTTAATTGGCCATTAGATCTAATATAATTGTATAGACCTCTATATATGTATCTATGTATATAACTATATATATAACAGACTTTAAAGCTGTTGACAGTTACTGTTCTTGGCCCTATAGTTAAATATTTTCTTTACATCATAGTCATAGTGGTCAATGACAACCAACAGTCTGACCTGCAATAGTTTTTCTACAATTCTAGTACTGCATTATAACTTCAAATCGCGGGGAGCACCTGCTTGCATAATCAAATGGGCGCTCCTCTAAAAATGGCTTTGTACGTTTCATTAGAGACCTACAAAGTTCCGTTCTTTGATCGCTGTATTAGTCGATGACTAATCGGTGGATCCTGTTGCCAAACTATAGACTCTTTGGCTTTCTGAACTGATATTCTTAAGCGACCCTTGACCTCAGACTTAATGACCTGGTTCATATTTCAATGAATGCATTGGATGAGATCCTTTACCACAGCGCTTTCCCTTTGAATGAATGCCAAGAACTCATGTATCGTCTCTGTGACTGGTTGCTGCTTAACGACGCTGCCATTTCAAAGATGATTAGTGTCGCCCTTCTCCTCTATCCAGGCTTGGGACTGGCAGTGGCAGTGGCAGGTTGCAACCAGTGGCGGAGTTCGTCTCGTCTCCGTGTGCAGCGCCGCCTTCTAAACATTCAAATCGCTGAAATAAGACGCCATTGACTCCATCCATTCAAACTCCACCACCTGAATCTATTCTTACAAGATTCAACAAGTGTCAGATTCATAGATGCTCACCTTAACACATTTGCCTCTTCTAATATTTTGCATCATTTTTAGGTAATGATGTCATAGACTGGGGGCGATAATGTCCTTCTCCAGTGTGGACAATGGAGTATAATGTCCGGTAAGCTTAAGTTGCCCCAAAGTTTAACAACAGATCCAGTGTAATAATTATAACCATGCTGTGTTTGTGAGTTTGCTTCGAGACCCGATGTAAGATGGATGACAAGGGCGCTGCAGCAGCCTGACCCGCAGTTATAAATGTGTGCGGGGGACCGATTGGTTGTCAGATAGGACCACTGGTGGATAATCACAACACCCGGATCCACACTCGCCATATTAATGCGGCCCTGTTTGCATGTTTGTATGTATGGGTTTACTTGTGTGTGTGTGTATGTGTGATTGCGCGTGTAAATCCTTTAAACGGACTCCAGTTGTGAGAACCCACACTAACTATAGGCCCCCAACCAAGCATGAGTAACGTAGAGAATTCGCATGCATGGTGCCGGTGTCTGTTAGACAAAAGAGCAGAGCCAACAACATTGACCCTGAATGACCTATGAATGGTTGTGAACGAAAGTCGGTTGCATTGATACTTCGGTCCCCTATTTGCATTTTCTAAGCAGCGCTTTAAAGTGTCAATGGTCGTCAGATGAGACTGTTTACTCGGCCGCAATAATGTCGCCATAATCGTTTTATAGGAGAATGTTATCATCGTCGTCGTCGTCGGACTTAATCTAATGATCCGGGCGATGTCTATTTTCGGCTGAGGACAAATGGAACTAAACGGCAGCTTAAGACGAAGACGACGACGACGAAGAGGAGGAAGAATAAACGACTGAATGGACGACGTCGTCATTTCCATTTTTCTCAAAGTCTAATTAATTCCGCTTCACTGAACACATTGATTGCCCATCATTATTGCCCGGGTGGCCGTCCGTCCGTCCGTCCGTCCGTCCTTCCGTCTGTCCGTCCGTTCGTCCGTCCGTCCCTCCTCCCACCCAGCGACCACCCGGCCGACCGAACAACTCCCCGGCAACTCGGCTCACCGACCGCTCAGCTGGCCGTCCAAATGGACCGGCTATTATTTTGTCCACCTTCAGCTGGATAAGGCGAAAGCCCAATGGGTGTTGGCCCTGTTGGGCCTGGAGTCACGTGGAGTGTCCGTTGGTGATTGGACGGTGAAGGGTGGTGGTTGGTTGTTTTGAATAACCGCCGACCGACCGATCAACCATCCAACCGTTGAAGCCACAGAGAAATAAACGCATATTTTCAAATTTCTATTTAAAAATTCTGTGATCAATCTTCATGAAGTTTACGCTGAATAAGATCGAGTATTTTCCGTGGGAGACTTGACGTATGAGTTGAGCGAATGGAATGAGGCTGATTGAAAGTTACGAACACTATACGAAGGGTGATTAGAGGACGTCTGCTATTGGCCCGATTTAAATTCCAACATTTAAATCCTACTATTAGATGCAACTGGATTTCCAAGCACAACAACAACAGCAGCAGCAGCAACGTCAGTTACAGCTATAGCATCACACTGTAGTCTCCAGAATCAGGTAGGTCTTTTTCCTGAAAGCATATCACATAAACCATAGTGCTATATAAATTTAGCAGTATTGTTCGCAATGTTTCGTAAAATATTAAACGATCCCGCACGCTACTAAGGAATAGGAACGTTTAGTGATTGGAAATGACATTCGCTGACAAACGTCCGCAGACACTGTTGTTAATCCACCAATTTACAACGCATTACCCCAACTTAAGATATGTATCTATTGCTAGACGGTTTACCCTTAACCCAGTCGGACTATTGTAACGAAAACCAAAAGCAAACGAATATTGATGAGTTCCGTGAATGAAGAAGGTGCCAGCCATGGCGTCGTTGATTTCGCCGATAATGAAGAATATGATGACGGCTGTGTTTTGTGATATAATAAAGACGCAATATCAAGTAGCAGCTTACATAGCTACATAACCTACACACATATGCATACATAACCTACATACACAAACATAAATACATAGGCCTACATACATTGTGTCAATGGCAGCGATGACGTTGATGATGCGGGTCAGGGTGATAGACCAATCTGAATGAATTTGTCGATGGTCTGGTTGTACGGTTGGTCAATGGTCAATTGGTCATTCATTTGGGAGCTTAGCTGATTAGCTTTTAATTATTTGATCCAAAGGCGATTTACAGAGCAAAGTACCCTATTATGCAGAATGTAGTTGGATATAATTTTATAATCTGTGCATAGCTGATAAATAGACTATTAGAGCCTCTTGCAGTTGCTATGCTTATGGCGTCTATAGCAACGTCAGCGGAGTCTTAAAAATGACTTGTTTAGACTGTTGTAGAGCTTTTGGCCAGTCAGACGTTTCACCACATTATATAGACTAATAGTCAACCTGGGGCTACATCATATGCAAACTTGTTAAATCACCGAAACCTAGATATAAAAAAAATTAACTGCTGCCTCTCAAAGTCTGTTTGCATTGTTTCATAAATGTACCACACGCAGCCTATTTATTATTCTTAGATGCATTGATTATAGAACTCTACATTCATTCTGCTCGTGCAAGGCACTGTAAAGTTCAAGGTCACATTTGACGACACACAGCTGTAGCAATACATGCCAAAACATAAATATGTTGCCTGTTGCTGTTAACAACACTGTTATATTAACGATGATTAGTGTCGCCCTCCTCGTTTATTCAGGTTTGAGACTGGCACTTTCAGAGTGCCAGAATATATATATATATATATATATATATATATATATATATATATGTGTGTGTGTGTGTGTGTGTGTGTGTGTGTGTGTCTTCGCTTCTACGTGCTCTGTCTTCTTATGAATAGCAGCGCAATGGCTGATGGGATAGATGAGCAGTCGACAAGCCATTGACAATTCAAAATGGCCGGAATTTGTTGTCTATGCCGCAGAGTTGGGGGAAGAGGGCTCCATAGAGACCCTGAGGTTATAATGGACCACAGGGAAGGCAACCGAGCAGGCCGGGTCTCTGTGTAGAGTTCTTAATGACTTGTTGGTCGTATTCTCTGAATAGACGCCGGATAGACGAAAATATGTGGGTGTGGTCGAGTCGACTGGGCGGATCCGAGCGGAAGCTGGCCCTTCATGCATTTGCAACGGTCCTCGAATAGCTAGGCCTACTCTCCCTGCCCCTCACCTCCCCCACTGGGCCCGCACACACTCTCTGATGATGACCCATTTACGAGGTCAGTGCCAGGTTACATTGCAGGCATTGTTCGGGTGATACAAAGGTGATGATGACGACGACGACTGGTTGGATTCTGCCAGTGCCAGTCCCAAGCATGAGTAAAGGAGGAGGGCGACAATAATCATCTTTGATATGGCAGTGTCGTTGAACAGCAACAAGCATAGACAACGTCCTATTGCAAGCAATGAGACTGGGAACGTTTCAACTGCAGCAGTCATACCAGATTATTTTGCTGTCGTTAAAACAAGTTTAAACTTATTTAAAACCACAATAATAATTAATTACTACGCCCAACACTCCATAACTACTAAATGCTACAGTATGCATTGCATTTTGTGATGGTTCTATTGTTGTTGTTGTGGAGGATGATGGTGACGACGACGATGATGATGATGAGGATGATGATGATGATGATGAACGTATAAGTTTGGTGATTTTTGAATTGAGTTTGTAAAGCTTGAGCGATGCTGATAAGGCACATAGATGACACAGATGATGGTTCTAAGCTTTAGATTGAGTGTTTACTGCTGATGAAATTATTATTAATGTAGGTCTGGATGCATTTCTATTCTTGGGTATAACCAATAAAACTATGAAGTTGCAATTATTTCTGGTAAATTCAGGGCTTAAAGTGTGCCTGGACGGTCATGGATGGCGTCCATGCACTTTTTTTTAAATCTGAACGCCATCCAGCCACTTATTGGCGAGTACAGACTGGAAAGGTAAGGGGCGTCCAGGCACTTCTGGAGAGGTAAGGGGCGTCCAGGCACTTATTTTTCCCCACTTTAGGCACTGGGTAAATTTGTTTTTCATTCATAACATCCCTGCTCTACTCTACAAGAAATCTGAGAGCAAAAGTCTAACTTCAAATTAGAAATGAGGATCGGTCTCAGCTACACTCGTGGACTTGATTTTGTAGAGTAGGCCTGCTATGTACTATATAGTGTTGGCTGGTCTCTACATGACGCGGCTTTTCGTGGCGCTGAAATATTTCAGAAACTTATTTTACATTTGGATATAAATTATAAGCTTAGTGTTTGGGGGGAAAGGTGTAACATCAACTCAGTTATTTGTTAGAAGCGGCGCATTTTGCTTCTGCTGTGCTCCGTTCCATTTATTTAATCACTGGATCGATGGCTCTTTGTAATACTTTCTATAGTTCTCAACTTCTCTGGCCCTCATCCTACGTACGGAACAAGAGAGCGTGTGTGTGTGTGTGTGTGTGAGAGAGAGAGAGAGAGAGAGAGAGAGAGAGAGAGAGAGAGAGAGAGAGAGAGAGAGAGAGAGAGAGAGAGAGAGAGAGAAAGAGAAAGACAGAGAGAGAGACAGAAAGGACAGAGAGACAGAGAGAGAGTTGATTCTTCAGACGTTTTAGTCACCGACGATACCATTCCTCTCCTCATCCTCCCTTCCATCTTCTCCACGTCTTTTTATGTCCGTGGCAAAACCGAAAACGTTCAATCTTATTTTTTATACTCATATGCTATTCATATGACTCATTCATAGACCATTGAAAATAGGCGAAATTTCGATGAGCCATTGGATTCACAATAACATCCATCCAGGAATTGAATTATTTTCTTGTATAAAATGTAAATGTGTTTCAAAGCATCTCACTATCGTACTCTTCCTCTTCCGCTCCCTCCTTACGCTCTCTTTGTCTACATACAAAGTCGTTCTGTATCTGCCATAATCTTCCTGTTTATAATCACTCTCCACATGTATATATAAATTATATATATAATTATATATATATTATATATATATTGTGGTTTGAAGCAACACGCTACGACGCAGGCACTGGTGTTCAAATCCCCTATACATGGGCTGATGAGTGGTCTGTCGGGGTCCTGTGCAGTGGGTCAGACTGTGACACTTGGTTCTCGCTCTTAATCCCCTTGACCGACTCGACTCCATTGGGATTCAGACCACATACGGGTTTTAGACTGCGGTGTTTGGAGCAGAACCAGATCACGAGCGTCACACCTTTGTAGGGGGTGCGAGGGCCGAGGGGGGTCTTCGGTGGTGAGAGATCAGTGACGCTCCCTCACCCTCACTCATTCGTCACGTTTCATAATTACGGACCTTTGCCGGGAGATGTCGTAAACACTACGGAGGGGTTGTCAAGTTTGTTTGTCTGTCTGTCTGTCTCTATTTTGTCTGTTTGTTTGTCTCTACTTCTCTCTGTCTCTGTCTGTCTGTCTGTCTGTCTCTCTCTCTCCACTTCCTGAATATCAGTTGTTTGACACACATATTGGTAGGCTATATCTGCAATTTACAATGCAAACTCAAACAGCGAAGCATTATGCATTCAAAAAGATCTTCTTTGCCTGAACTAACGTTAAGGAATTTTATATGACCGCAATAATTGCATCCACACTAATAAAGTTCTTCCGTCTGGTAAAACCTCATTTATTGTAAATTACGTTTTAATGCTTTTTAATGCATCAGCAAATGAACTAATATAAAGTAACTTACAACTTGAGGTATAATATTAATATACGAGTACAATAACAATGGCATCGTGTGTCCATTCGTTGAGTGTCAGCGTTAGTGATGGGTAGATTTATCATGTGGTTAATTTTGGGTAGTTTTAAGTTGCCAGATCTTTCTTGCGTTGCTTTGAAGTGGGATTCGTCCATTAGAGACCTCAATATGTCCAACTCTTTATTAAGGACATTCAGTGAATAGCCACATTGTCAATTTGCATTTACGACCACTGATCAGTGATCATATGGCTTGTAGCTGGGTTAAAATAACGCCGCCAGCTTAAATTGACTCGGGCATGGTACAAATAGCACAAGGCTTGTATATATTTATAACTCCATTTATATCGATTTATCGTAAAAGACCACAGTAGGTTTACTGTTTTGCTGTGCGTTGCAATTAGGTCCACTGTTTTGCTGTATTATACTATATATAAGAATGCACGGTTGTTCAGTAGGCCTATTCATATCTTTGAGCGTTCTAGTGTTGTCTGCTTAATCAGCTTTTGACAACATCTGCTGTCAAGTGTTTTCTCGAAAGTATAGCGATTTCAATCAGGGCAATAATTATGTTAATCTTTGTGGACCCTCAATAATGTATTGTTAAGACGGCGATGGAAAGAACTGTCTACTGGCACTCATAAATATGCCGAGGTTAATAAATGGAGTGGCTAACACTTCACACCCATGGTTGCCTCAGGATTTCAGAGACTGCTCATCTTCTGTTAACTGATTGCTACAGACGAGTTAAAACGCAGTGCTGGTGTCGCGGTATATTCTATTCCCCTAAAGCTGTCCTGGATGGGGGGGGGGTTAAACCATTCTATCCCCAGCGTAAACCTATTGAAAATGCGTAAAATTGATAACTTTTGCAATAATTATACAACTCTCTGACAGTCTGACTCTGAAATGGATCTTCGTCCAACTGCCGTTCTCTGGATCGACGGTCATAAACTCCTCAGAATTTAATTACAACCCATCGACCTTGTCCGGCATCATTTCGATACAGGATCCAAATCTATACAGGGGTCACAATAGGACATCGGGGTACTAATGACGCGCCCCTATGTCGCATAAGGGGCATGGAATTTCCTATTTAACTTGCTTGACGCGGATTGCCACGCCTAGGGGCAAAACGCTCCAAAGAGTTGCGTAACCCCAAGTACTTAGTCGACGAATGAGAAGCAGGATTCGATAGGCTCTGTGTTCACACCTGAATGCGTACCTGATGGGAAGCTGTTAAAGCAGGTGAGGCACGTCTCGTTTGGATGGCCCCTATTATAATAGGGGTCAGTGCCCCTGAGACTGCTGTTATTCCGGATGGTTATAAGTTCCCAAACATGGATCGCAAGTTCTCACTGAAATAATTATATAAACTGGTTAGATTAAAACGATGAAAAGTTAATGCATATACTGTATACTATGAAAAGAATATCTTCACTGCATACATGCATGCAATGACACATGAATGCAGCTACAAGCACAAACAACGACACTAACATGTGTAAAAACAAGGGCATAGGACTATCCAAGAATGAGAAGTCGGTTCTATTGCTAGTGACTCCACCTTTGTGAGGTTCCAAGCAATCTCTGCATAAAGAAGACATAATATGCAAAACATAGCTGTACTACGCCACTGGTTTTTTCTCTGTCAGTGCCAGTCCCAAGCCTGGATAAAGGAGGATGGCGACACTAATTATCTTTGATATGACAGTGACGTTAAACATGTAACAAGCCTCCAAGCGTCGGCAGTTTATTCAATTACTTTCACGCAAACGAAACAGTATGCTACTCATAGACTTGGAAACTGATTTTCATAAGGCCAAAAAAATAATGTTGTGTTTCCGGTAACCCGACCGACCCTCTTTCATTGCCGAGACTCAAATAATTTTGTAAAAAAGTTATTAAAAAAATTATTTAAAATTTTTTTAATAATTTTTTAATTTTTTTCTTCAAGATTTGTATTGACATAATACGGTGACATTGCCTTCCGTATAGAGCTGGATCTCAGGGAAAAAATTTGTGTTTCCGGTAACCCGACCGACTCACTTTTATTGCCGTGACTCGGAAAATTGTGTGTAAATTTTTTTTATTTACAGTGACTTTGCCTTAGAGTTTCACACCTGCCTAACTACATGTACTACCTGGTTGCCAGTCTTGAGAAACTTCTAGCCTCATCATTCTCACTTGAGCCACCTCTAACGGTGACTAGGGAAAATAAATCTAGCAACCTCTAGGTGTAGCCTAACTAGTGACTGTGTTCTGTTCACACTCATCTTCCCCTTTCCACTTTATCTTACCAGAAAAGATGTCAACAAAAAGAAATAAATAGAATTGTTTTCTAGAGCAATTTTAGGTACAGACAGTCGGGAAATAGGCAGTTTATACTTGCTTAGAACACGTACTTTGTTGCAGCGTGTACCTTTATGCAAAAAAGAGTAGTTGGGTATAATTTTTCGGATAGTACTGTATAAATATTTTTCCAAAATAAATTTTTTTAGACCTACCTACCCAATTTTTTAGAGCTCTGTTACCGGAAACACAACATTATTTTTCGGCCTAATAATAATTAGTTACCATTAGGCATATTAGGCCAATTTTTACCATCTCGAGGTGAAGACCTGATCCACAAACATAGTCTGCAGTGTTGGATTTAGACCTATCTGGAAGTGCCATTGTTATAACTCCGCCATGGTCGTTCTCTTGCAGTGCCAGTCCCAAGCACCGATAAAGGAGGAGGGCGACATTAATCGTTGGGCGCGGTGGTGTAGTGGTGGCGTCGTTGCCTTGAAGCCGGAAGGTTCGAGGTTCGAATCCACCTCAAGTCGCCGCGTAGGGACCTTTGGCAAGGTATGTAGCCTATATATCAGATCGATCGTAAGAAACTCAAAATACTATTATAGTGATGACAATTTTTTTTAATTGCTCTTCTATTCGTGTTTAAGAAACGCTATAGGGGTCTATGTAAATTTCACAATTAACATAGTAACCTTCAAATCTTTAGCCCGCCCAGGGCCGGATTTAGGTTGGTGGGGGCCCTGAGGCAAACACTAAGCCAAACAGTATGGAATACTTTTGGTAATTGGGTAGTTTAGCGTCCCAAATTATTCAGGTTATTGCTGAGACTTGGAATTTCTCGTTAATCCAGCTTCTATTTTATCAAAACTGGAACCTTCATCCAGCTTCCATCTCTTTATCGTTCTTTTAATAAATCCAGCTTCTATTTTTTAGATCTATAAAAACATACATCCAGCTTCCACTTCTTTATCGTACTATTCGTGAATCCAGCTTTTATTTCAGATCGATGAAAACTTGTATCCAGCTTCTATTTCAACTACTATTACAGAACCTTGATCCAGTTTCCATCTTTGAAGCGTTCTTTTCATCATTTTAGCCATAAGAAATCCTCATCCAGCTTCCATTTCAACGCGATAGTTACCCCGTTTGGGACTTCCTTGAGGTTTTCAAGCACACATTTTATGATTTCCTCAGTTAAATATGTGTTATTGTATATGTTTTTCAGTTATTATTGCAAAGAAATGGTCAAAATAATTTGGGACGCTAAACTACCCAATTACCATACTTTTTTATAATTAACTATTAACTAATAACTAATGTACTGTAGTCTGTAGGTAAGTTACATCTTTAACTGTACTACAGACAGACTCACTTGAAGTCACTTCACTCACAGAGTCACAGTCACAGTAATGACAGTAATCACAGTATGATCAACTTATTGACACTTTTCTTGCTTTGCTATTAGCGAAGTCTTTAATGATGTCACGAAAGTCAATGCTTCGCAAGACATCGCTTTCAATGCTCATCAGTGACAGCCAATTCAACTTCTCCTGGTCCAAAGTTGTTCTAAGACGATTTTTTTATTATTTTAAGCTTGGAAACGTGACAATGTCTGCCGTTTTGCCGGAAATCAACATCATACTCAGTTTATAATATATTTATATAGCGCTTACATTTTATATCGCGACGCTGACAATAAGTTACAAGTAATATGACTAATATCTACTATTTTTAGTTTTGTAGGTCTATTTACAATATTTATTACATTCATTTATTTCTATTTTTTTGTTTGTTTGGTGGAATTGGTGGGGGCCCTGAGGCAGCTGCCTCATTTGCCCTATAGTAAATCCGGCCCTGAGCCCGCCTTATTCTCTTCGCATGTGGGTGCCATGACTGAATGTAAAAAATCATCTTAAGTCTGCCTATGTATCGCTGCAGCTTTAATTAATGCCAGATGCATTTGGACCGACGCTATACGAGTCATCGACCTATTAAGAGGATATACACGCTCTGCTAATTAGGGGGCCATTTGTGGTCCATATGTATATATACATTATATATAGGCCTATACATGTAGGCTACATGATATGCAGTAGACCGTATGGTGAATATAGTCCGATATATATATATATGTATATATATATATATAGCCTATCTTTCAGCTGCTCAGAGGAGGTCTTCTAAACGTGGTGTAGTTTTGCTGACGAGGTCCATATGTGTTCACGGTAATTACAGTCGGCGCTTGATTACTGGGGACGGACTTGACGAATTAGGGGTTTGATGAGATTCGCCGATCTTATCGCCACTGACCAGCGGGAATCCGACTGACCACAGGTACTGACCACAGGTCGTTAGCGATAAGCCTCATCGCCCGATGCCTGCCTAGCTTCAGCGTCGACGATGCTTTGATCGTTCGACGTCTGCTCGCCCACTGCTCTCCAGTCTCCACCGCGGCTGCAGCCTCTCACTCCCTCTCTCCTCCTCTCCTTCTCCACTTCTCTCCGCTTCCCAGCCTCCCAGGGCGCACATTAAACCCTGACTCCGCCGACAACCTGTTGACATGTCCTTCCTTCCTTTCTCAAACTGTATTTATTTATTCCACATTACGTTTCACGTTCCGGATATATTAACTCCTTATAGGCTACGTCGTTCTTTTGTGCGTTTCCCCTTCAACTCAACTCTATCTTCTTTATTGACCGCCACCACAAAGTAATATAAGCGTACAGTTTACAATGTCGTGTGCAGGTTAATAACCTATTTTCGAGTCTTTGATGCAGATTTATTTTGCTGGCATATATCAATAAACTAGTTACCCGGCTTAAAATTCTAAAGGCACTTTGTGTGTTTGCGAGATTTCCTCTGCAAACTGGACACAAACTCGATCTCCAAGCTGTTTATGTGGTTCACAGAGATTTTAATATTGGTCTATTTTATCATCATATAGGTGCTAACAATCCAAATGACTAAACGACTTGTCAACTTTGGTTGACTAAATAACAAAGATCTTGGTTACTTGAATGTCAAACAGGCAGTTGCAGTAATTCAGATATTGTAGGCCTAGATAATTCGAAAACTGATGAGTTCCTAGAAGGTATAGGCCTACTTACTTTTGAAACGGTGCCAACAAGGTCTGTAGAGACGACTAAATTGGTCAAGCATTCTGAATAGCATAAAGCGTCTTGGTTAAAATTAATGCGCTGCGTGTTAGAATACATATCCGTGATCAGCTGAAAATAGTAAGAACTAACAATGTCACTGCTAGCAGATTAACCTGACGAGAATGCTTTGAAGTAGATTTAGATCTATGCAGATGCACTTCTGCCATAAACTATGGAGTTTCAGGAAACTGATCCAAAATGGTCAACGTTTCGATAATTTGCTGTTAATCATTTGACGTCTTGCCAATTAGCTATTCTAAACTATATACTGTAATTTATAGTAGGCTAGTTCAAACACTGTCTCCACTTTTGAAGTCTCCTCGATCAAGATTGGTCTCTCATCTGCATGTGTAATTTGAACCGAAATTTATGCCCCTTCTTATTTTGTACCACTTTCCTGTTGTTACACTTTCCGCCATATTTGTCTATTGTTTTACTGCGCTTTGTATAGATACTTCAAAGCTGTGTTCATCCCATAAATAGTCAAATGATAGACTATAGACCTCTATGAGTTCAGCATATCGATTGGCAGCTGCTGTGACGTAAGAAGACAGACCTTAGAGATCAAATAGAGATCACCAAGTGGGATAATTCCTTTCATCTATAGTATAGCCTACCTTTGAGTCTAAATCACCTGAATTCCGTACTTACAACTAGATCGCGTTACAAAATGGCTGCTCCTCTTACGTATAGATCTTGGATAAACGAAGTCCACGCCAAGGTAATTTGCCACACGGCTTCAGACGTGAATCGGTGAGAAGTCTGTACGAGAGGATTCCAGGAATATAAGCAGGTGATGCGATCATCATGATATCATGACGTTCATTAATTTAGCTCTCTTATTAATACTAGAGCTACAGGATTTTATCATATAATTTCCTTGGGACTAGGACCTCGGTCAGCTTAGATCTGAATCACGGTTAGTAGCCATGTAAAGTGCAGCTACATATTTTTCATAAAGACGTTCCTCTTTAACAGTACTGTGCCTTCTCTGTTATTGGCCTCATGGTATGGAATGGACTCCCACTGTCTAAGCGCATAATGCCTATGGTTAGCTCAGATGCGTTTCATCGCAACCATAAATCCGTCCTTTTCAGGCGAGTTTGAGTTGGATGCGCTGCTGAGAGGTAACCTTGAAGGGGCGCTACACAAATCTCCATAATGAATATCCAGTTGATTGAAAGTCAATGACGAAAGTGAGCTGAAGGTCGGTCTGGTGGTCAGAAAGAAATAGAGATTGGACATCGAATGAAAGAGAGACCATAACACGCTGCATATACTTACTTACTTACTTACTTACTTACTTACTTACTTACTTACTTACTTACTTACTTATGTGCTTAGATATATTGCTGCAATGATCATCGATTATTATCTGTTTCTTGTCAGACGAGTGAGAGGCAGAGAATGACCTTCGTCTGCCATAGCAAGGTCATGACTGAAAAGATGGAAATGGAAAAACGACGACGAACTCCTCGACGGAAGTTGGTTGGACTGAACGATCAGCTGACCTGCAGGATCTGCTCCGGTTATCTAATCGACGCAACGACCATAACTGACTGCATCCATTCGTGTAAGTCAGCTTTCCATCTCATCGAATTCCATTCTATCATTATCGAACTATCAGCTGCCAAAATCCTCCTCCTAATAGGCCTACTATCCCCATGGTAACTGGCGTCCATCTTGCTTCAGCTCTGTATTGTCAATTGCAAACGCTACACACTATATTAAGAACCTGTCGAGGCCTTTGTTTGGGCTGTGCTAAAGGCGCTGGATAAACGCGCATATTCAATTAGTGATCCTGGGCAGGTTGTTGTACGCAACTGCCTGTGCATCCGAACAGTCAAATTGAATAGTTATTAGAGCTTAGGAATGCACGAGGTTAAGTTCTGATAAAATTTGTTCAAGGTTTAGAAAAGGGTAGGACAGCGACGTTGCTTTTTTCGGACACATGACATTAGTTTGTTAGAAACATCAATGTTTCTTGTCACACGAGGGAGAGACAGATCTGAACGTTAGCACGTTCATGCTAACATGCAATCGCACGTTCATGCTAACATGCAATCGCACGTTCATGCTAACATGCAATCGCACGTTCATGCTAACATGCAATCGCACGTTCATGCTAACATGCGATCGCACGTTCATGCTAACATGCAATCGCACGTTCATGCTAACATGCAATCGCACGTTCATGCTAACATGCAATCGCACGTTCATGCTAACATGCGATCGCACGTTCATGCTAACATGCAATCGCACGTTCATGCTAACATGCAATCGCACGTTCATGCTAACATGCAATCGCACGTTCATGCTGACATGCAATCGCACGTTCATGCTAACATGCAATCGCACGTTCATGCTAACATGCAATCGCACGTTCATGCTAACATGCAATCGCACGTTCATGCTAACATGCAATCGCACGTTCATGCTGACATGCAATCGCACGTTCATGCTAACATGCAATCGCACGTTCATGCTAACATGCAATCGCACGTTCATGCTAACATGCAATCGCACGTTCATGCATGCTAACATGCAATCGCACGTTCATGCTTGCTGTAAGAATTGCATTCTACGTCGTCCTCACATGTTTTTGCTGCTTTCAACTAGACCTCTAGGCATTTATATAGCACCCGCTTGTGTCTATGAGTAGCGCGAGCAGTCGGCTGATTGTTTCGTGTTGTATTGTTTCGTGCTGTATTGTTTCGTGTTGTGACTCCATAGTCTGTCGTGTTTGTCTGGTCCGTCACTTGGAGTCGAGCGGAAGTTGTCCAATCTGTGGAAGACCTGTCTACCTCGGTCAACCAGGTCAATCCAGTGAAGGCAACGTACGTTTGGATCACAAACTTCAGGATATCGTCTACAAACTCGTTCCAAACCTTTTCGCCGGTGAGTTTTTTGTAATGTTTGTAATTCGGGGGCCTTCGGGTATAGGCCTATATCATTACCCGTGAGTTTACCATGCAAGGCCTTTGCCAGGATTTACTTTAGTTGAGGAGTGTGTGTTACTCAGCTGAAAAAATAATTATTAAGAACTTCAGCAGCTTTCACATCATCGTCATGATTAGATCATCGTCATGATTAGATCATCGTCATGATTAGATCATCGTCATGATTAGATCATCGTCATGATTAGATCATCGTCATGATTAGATCATCGTCATGATTAGATCATCGTCATGATTAGATCATCGTCGTGATCAAGAACTAATCTTGTTTCGACATGATTGAGTTTCTATGAATGTTTACACTGACCAGGATTCAAAAGGCTATATGATGTCGAACCTGGGGAACGGACATTAGCCCCCCTGGACATTATCCCCCCCGGACATTATCCCCCCCGGACATTAGCTCCCCCGGACATTATCCCCCCCGGGGTAGGACATTATCCCCCCCAGTATATGATAGCATTACCTAAAAGTGATGCACAAAATGTAATTAATGGGCCTATGTTATATGAATATCTATACATTACAGATTAGTTTAACATCCTGTAGGAACATGCTAAGTTAATTGTAGGTTTAATATGTATATTATAAGACATTTGAAAGGTCTGAATCGACGCTAAGAAGTCTACGAAGCTCATACGTAAATGTCGTTAATAAATGTATTGAGTCTAATTTTGAATTGAAATGACACTAATAAGTCTAGGAAGCTGAGACATAGCCTAACTGACGTTAACGTTGACGTTAACAAATCTTTGTTGTGAGACACTAAACAAATAGACTGTATAGGCCCTATGCCCTACATACGATTCCCATTCGTTCATTTAAATCTAAGTCTAGGCCTAGGCCTATTGATACAATTAGGACCTTAAATGACACTAAGTACTATCGTTTGCATGTGAATGCCAGTGATAAGTCTTATCGGTTACGGCATTATTCTACGATTTTCACATAGGGGGGGACTTTGTCCGGGGGGGCTAATGTCCTACGCAAAATGGGGGGAATATGTCCGGGGGCTAATGTCCGGGGGGGACAATGTCCGGGGGGCTAATGTCCAGGGGGGCTAATGTCCTACAACCGTCGAACCTACGTGTTCTATATTTCACACAATTTCGAATGAAATTTTTATGTATTGATATTTAGCTGATTGGTCGTTTATTAATTGCGTCTGATTTATCAACTACTACCTTTCTACTAATTTGACTGCTGTTAAATCAGCATTTAACCAGAAAACCATCAATAACACTAAATAATATGCAGTCGGTACAAATAGACCTTTGTGATAAAACAAACCAGTAATTCCAAAGTTGATATATAGCCTACGATTAGCGCTTCTTTGTATAATAGGCTACTCATTAATTGATGACAACATTGTTCTGGATTATTTCAATTTATTTGGTAATCAAACAGTGAGTGAAGATTTATAGATTCCTCAGGAATGAAAAAACCGTTTCTGAGTAGTAGGCTAGGCCTAACATTTGAAATCGTCTGTTTTTCTACAGAAGAAAGAATGCGGAGACGACTTTTTCTTCTTGGAGCCAATAAAACAGGTAACCAGCCTGTAGTTGGAAAATACTGGTTCGTACTTTTTCTGGTTTGAAATTTTTATACCGAGAGAAAGCTTGGTGTTGTGTAGAAGTGCTGAAACTTCGGATGGTCTGAATTTGAACTCCATTCATCTGGTTTAGCGGACCAGCAACCAACAGCAAACTCAAACTCAAACCAGACAAATTCTGGCTCTTTCCCAAATCACGTAGACTATGATTCTTTTCAACATAAAACTTCATGAGGCGAGATCGCTATGACATCTATTTTCCAAAATATTGCCTTCAATTTAAACTAGCATGTATGTAAATGCGGGCTAAATAAAGACGCTCTGATATGGCATTATGGCAGCAAAAACCTAGAAAGCTTGAATTAACAAAGCCGGTCTTGTGTGGTGCTCGTCATTGCACGACGTGATGGTTCTGACCCGCCGATATAATAGAGTAGGCCTAATCGAATGTGGGACCAAAATCGTGGATATTTCAATGTGAAATACTTCAGATGGTCATTTTTTAGGGGGGCTGAGCCTCTTGTAGGGGGCTTAGCCCCCCCACCCCCCCCCCCTAGCGCCGCCACTGGTGGGATATTCTGTCCTCCAACAAAGCTATTTGGACGAAAGAGCTCTAAAGTGTTCTAAATGTTCTTCTATTACAAGTGCTCTAAGACCAAAGCAAACAAAGTCAGCTGGTAGGAATAAACACAACTTTCAGTGGCAATGTCCAAAACACAAAAATGGAGATTAATTTGCAAAGATAAACGCACGCGAAAAAGGTTTTTTCAACTTCTCTTCATGGGGGGGGGGGAGATGCGATTATAAGGGGAATATTCTATTTCATGACACCGGGGAAGGATTGTTTTAAAAAATGATTGTGCTAATAGAAATAATCTTCATCCGTCTTCGCATAAAACTTGTTTTTGTTATCAGAAGACCAGCAAAGTGGTCCATTGTCTCCCGACACGACTTCGAGGCTGGTGAACCTCTCCAAGATCAGCCTCGTTCTGGCAAGAACCGTCTGCACTCAACCAGATGCCGACTCCAGGCAACAGCTAGAGGTTACTTAGTTTGAAAAAAACCCACTAACTTCTCTAGTGTTCACTTTGCTAATGTCACTTTAGGACTGGTGTTATTATGATACTGACATTGACATTCAACACGAATTCGTGTAACTTGACATGGACAACCTAATAATTATAAAGATGGGATAGAATAAGTTGTCATTGTGTGTTGGGAATGGAATTTGGAAAAAGGGACACTTCATTTTCGGAAGCTGGAGAAAGAATGAGGTGTGACGACTGAGAGGCGACTGAGTGCAGGAAGAAGATCGGAAGATTATAAATTAATTAATCTGAATTAATGACTGCAGTATACAATTACAAACTAATTTTTTAATTACATATATTTGTGATGCTATTCTCATGAAATAACTAATTTTAATTAGACGGTTCTGTGTCTCTAGTTTCTAATGAACAATGCATTATCAACTGAAGATTATTGTCAATGTCATGTTGAATGAGAGCATAACGGTTTCAGTCGTCGTCGACGTAATATTTTATTACTTAATTATTATTATTAAAAATATATATTTAACTCGAAGAAACCGATTTAAAGGTGTCTAAAATAAATACACTGTCCATTGTTTAACACGTCGTAAGATATATAAATATGTGTGTGTGTGTGTGTGTGTGTGTGTGTGTGTGTGTGTGTGTGTGTGTGTGTATGTATACACGACAATAATACACATTAGCCTATGTAGTTCTTAATAATATTTTCTTAACTCAATCTGACACACCGCAGAACGATCACAAGTACATGTTATACGAAATACGGCTCACTGTAGCACAACACGCAGATCGGCTTTACAGCAACTTACTTCGATAACTTAATTAATTAATCTTGTGGATGCCTTTAAATCGCTTACTATCAGTTTTATAAATGTTTGCTCAGAAACAGACGAAACCTTCATGACAAACTAAATTTTTTTGGAACTGGTTCATAATACCAAATGTCATATTGATGGACGCAGAGAAATTACTGTTTAATATTTCATGTCGACAACGAGTATATGTTAACATGCAAAGATTGGATGATTTTTCTATTTATATTGCTACAGAAAACACGATTTAAAGGTGTCGATATGGGGGAACGGACATTAGCCCCCCGGACAAAAGCCCCCCCGGACATAAGCCCCCCCGGACATTAGCCCCCCCGGACAAAAGCCCCCCCAAGGTAGGACATTAGCCCCCCAGTCTATGACATCATTACCTAAAATTGATGCACAAAATGTAACAATAGGCCTAAGTTAAGCGAATATCTATACGTTGCACATTAGTTTAACATTGTAATATATGCTAAGTTAATTGAAGGTTTCTTATGTATATATTATTATAAAACATTTAAAGGCATTACTTGTAGAACGATGCGAACAACTCATTGTGTAAAGTCTCTCATAAATGTAAAAAATTATAAGTCCAAAGTTTGTGAAGCCTAGATAAAAGTTTAATGCCTAACTGACGTTAACAAACCTTCGTACCAGTAGTAGCCAAAACTGACGCTAACAAGTAGGCCTACTTACTGTATACGATTCCCATTCGTTAATTTCTCTGATGTATTGAATCTAATTTTGAATTGAAACGACGCTAATAAGTCTACGAAACTAAGACGTAGCCTAACTGACGTGAACAAACCTTTGTTTGACACTAAACAAATAGACTTATAGGGCCTATAGGCCCTATACGATTCCCATTGGTTCATTTCAAATCTAAGTCTATATATATATATAGGCCTACTGACACAATTAGGACCTAAATGACACTAAGAACTTTCGTTTGCATGTGATGCCAGTGACAAGTCATCAGTAACTGTTACGCACTATTCCATGATTTGCACATAGGGGGGCTTTTGTCCGGGGGGGCTAATGTCCTACCCAAAATCGGGGGGGCTTTTGTCCGGGGGGGCTAATGTCCGGGGGGGCTTATGTCCGGGGGGGCTTTTGTCCGGGGGGGCTAATGTCCTACACCCGTCGATATGAATGCAAACCAATTTGAAGCCACACTGTGAGATTGAAATCCAAGCAATTCAGTCATACAGAGAAGCAACCTGTGGTGGGAAGACAGTCAATGTTTTCCGATGCAGCGCTATAAAAGCTGGTGGAAGAGAAGCAAGCCATTAATAAATGATTCAATGCATATTTGAGCACCGTTTATGAGCCACTTGACCCTTTTAAGTTTTCATAATGGCATGTGGTTTGACTTTTTGTCCGGTTTTTGTGGAATTGGAAAATCATCTGATAAGATGTTGGAAATGTTTTTCAGTGTACAAGTGACATCGTTTATCTTCAATGTCCCGCAAGTTTGACGATATCCGTCTTGAAGAAATTCATTCGCTGTAAAATGGATCTAGAAAAGACCAGCGACTGTGAGGTAATTCGTTGGACTATTGCTATTGAAACCATTTCTATAGCGCCGTTTCTTATATTTGTGAAGTGGCTTTGTTACCAGCCAGGAGGAAAGTTCAGCGCATTCAAAGTATTAGCCTACTTACTGAAGTAAACAATACGAAAGTCATATTGAATATAAATGTATATAATGCATATACGATATCGCCATGTTCACATGATATAATTTTAGCAGTGGTTCCCAACACTGGCCAAAAGTGGCCCTCCAGGCCTAAAAAATGGCCCTCATCTTTCAAAGAATTAAAAAAATATAATGAAAAATTGACAATTTGGGCAGTTAGAACACATAGTCATTTTCTATAGAAAATTATTTCATTTTGACATCTACAAATAAAATCAAACGTTATATTTTGATCATAACAATTTTATATGCTTTTAATTAAATTTTAACCATGTGGCTCCCTAATGTCCCTCAACTAAGAAAATGTGGCCCTCGTGTCCTCAAACTTGGAAAAGGTGGCCATACAGTCAAAAAAGGTTGTGAACCACTGAATTATAGGGTAAGGGAAATGACACACATGCATGAGAAATGTAACATTTGATCAAGAGAGCTGTTTTCAGAATTATGTCTATGGTCACCGATTAAATGCTGTTGCTGCAAAGTAGTCAGATAATTTGTACACAGTTTACTCCACTGCATGGCTATCAGCATTCGACTAAAGCTTGGTACAAATACATTTGCATCCTTCAGCTGTTGCAGTACCTCTTATTTCGCTCATCTTGACCAAGGAATTCGATTAGCAGTTGACAGCTTACAAGCGCATACCAGTCCATCACGCCGCTTCATCTGCTCTGTGGCGCCTCCTAGGGAATGGAATTGTTGGCTACTATAGGCAGATTCTGCTATCTTTCAGATTTGGATCTATCACCGAGATTTATTCCTGAAAGACTACTACACTCTACTTGACGTTGCCGAAACATACGACTGGAATATGGTAAGACTAGATATCCTGCAGCATGCCTATTTCACCTATACTCCTATCATCCTATGGCCTATATATGCCTATCATATCTGTACACTTTTGTTTCATTGTTTTTCTGTTAGCATGTCTAACTGTCATTCTGGATGACTCTCTTGATCGCACGTTATGTCTTCCTGTCTGCTTCTCTTCCTATCCTCCTCTCTTCCACTCTTCTTTCTTCTCTCCAATCCCCGTTCCCCTTCCGTTCATGATACCAAAATTTCATATTGATGGATGCAGAGAAATGACTGTACTGCAAAGCATTTCGATAAAAATAGTACATGACTATTACATTGTTTGTTTGTTCACTAGACGTCGCCTCTGAATCTGTTCTTTATGGTGCGCCAGTCATCAGAAACGTTGTCATCTGTTGCTGATGTTCTGATGCGGCGTTCGTCCATTTCATCCTCATCTCAGCTGCAGCAGCAGATGAACAGAAAGCGACTTCACGTGAAGATCGATCTGACTGGAGACCGTCCTCCTCCTCATCCGCATCCTCCAGTTACCATGGCAACGCATCATTTCAAGAGACGACATCGGAAGGGCATGGAGATGGAGACGAGCAGTCAGTCTCCAGCTGACATTTCCAGCTGCTCCCTCTCATGGAATAAGGGAAGTGGTAACAGACTGCCAGTGCTGCAGACCATCCAGAGTTCTAGGTCAGAGACATTGAGAGAAAGGGCACCACTAGATGACAGATGGATTCTGTCGGGTGGTAAGAACGTCGATCATTTGCTGAGCACTGCGTCGTCGTCGTCGTCTGTGATTGGTTCTTGTTCGGATGCCGGAAGTGGTCGTCATGGTGACGAGAATAGAACGAGAACAAAGACTCTGTCTAAGAAGGAGATGCTCCTATCGAAACTGCGATCACAGGCAAGGGTCGGCAGCAGCAACAGCAGTCCTGGTCACGTGACATCTGAAAGTGACGTCAAACGCTTTGATTGCACACCTACCGTTTCACCTGGTCCCACTCTCTTATGGTCATCTAGTCGGAATACAAGTCAAGTCAGTCCAAGTCACGTGAGTAGGACAACCCTCGGTGACCATGTCCGCCGTATCGTTCAGACGACTCCTGACGAAAACTGCGGACTTCCGCTCAAGAAGCGGATGTTCTTCGGAGATCATTGGCGCAGTTCGTCATCTCGGAGAACGTCAGAGAACATCAAAGAGAACGCTCCTCTTCCGTCGTCTTCCATTGGTTCTTCATGGATCAATGATGTTCCTCCGATCCCCAGCGACAGCAGCAGCAGCGCTTCAGTCGTCCGTTCACCGTTGCGAGACGATTTCGCGTCTAGTCTCCGTAGAAACTCATCGGTGGCGGCAGGAGTCTCCTCTGCAAGTGTCCCTCTTAGGATCTACGAAGACAAGAGTGAAACCAGTCTATCGCAATCTCATCCTCCTCTTCCTCCTCCGGCCAAGATTGGAATAGTCATAAGTCGAGGTCGAGCAATGACCTTGCAGGATCGACAGACGATGCTGGACAAGTCTTCCTCGAATCCTTCCGAATCCTCGGGATCGTTGGTTGTGTCTGGTTCGTCATCATCGACCGCGCGGAAGATACCGATCCTTGCATCTGATTTCGAGTCTGAGAACAACATCGATGCAGAGACGAGGAACTTCTGGTGGAAGAAGAGATCGCAGATGGAGACGAAGTCAGCGACATCCAGCCATTATTCTGACCTTCGGAGGAAAGAGAGCGAGGCAAAACTGGAATGGACCATCGCCGACGATTCTCTTCCACAAAAGACGGAAACGACGACGACGATGAAGAGACGACATCGAGGAGTTCTTCGTGTGAGAGGTAACACCCCCGTCAACGATCACACGACGACGACCACGTGATTCACCACGTCACCAACGAGAGATTTAATGGCTTACAATTATTTTTATCATATTCGAGCGCTTTCTGGCAGGGACAACTGACGAACCGAATGTCAATTGACAATGTTTAGGTCTACTTTGAGGGGCATAGGCAGGATAGAAAGAACTTCTGTATTGTCCATTTCGGACGGATTTCTCCACAGTAGGCCTACATGGTCGCAAATATGCAGAATTAGTTTTAAAATTTCTAAAGTCACATATTTGGGGGTTTTAAACCGGAAATTCCCATGAATACGACCAAGCATTAATTTTGCAATTTATACGTTGCTCTAAGTTTTTTAACCGCAGATTAGGCCTAACACGCTGTGGTTATTTATATGCGTTGCGGTGCCAATGCTGTTATATTTTTAGAGATAATTTCTATTACTGCATGTTGCTGTTTACTGCCTTTCATAATGTTACAATGCCCTGCCTGTTGAAATTATGGCTGAAAATGTTTTTACTTTTACGTGAACGTTTTGATCTCAAAGTCAGATACGGTATCTGCTACGCTACATTTTGTTGTACTTGTTGTTGCTACTGCTCTTCTTGTTGCTTTTTCGTTGTTTACTGTATGTGCTTTTGAAAATTTGTGCTGTGGTGATTACGAGAAGCTGCGAATGTGAATAATGTGTGAACATTCTAGAGTAACGTATGCATTTTGTAAACAATGCAAAATTCAAGAAGGTTTAGCATAGAACATTACGAATTTATTGATCATTCTAAAAGGATTTAATGCACAACAGTTTCAGACTACTTTACTGTATGAACTCCAATTACAGGAGGCAAGAAAATGAAAATGATCTCATAATAAAGTCTCTAATCGTTGTGTTGTTTAGTTGGGAGCACGTGCGAACATTCGTAATGGTAAACGCACACTGTCCTCGCATACTGTCCTCGCATACTGTCCTCGCGAGCATTTGGCTCAAACGCGCTCAGCAGGTCTACTGATCTCCGGTGTGAGACTACCAACCATTTGATGGCGTCGTCATTATGCCATACATAGGCAGGTGGCCTGCAGGTCTTTCCACCGAATCCAAAGTTACCTAAGCAGTAAAACTGCTAATCAGCTTTACTGTTTCCCTCTCAGGAGTCGAAGGCTGAGTCGACCTTGTGGGACTAGAACCTCTTTCTTCTGCTCTTTTTGCTAACGTGTTACTATCTACTAGCTATCACCTCTCGCCAACATTCATGCATGCATGTCAAATGCAACTATGTGAACTTACAAATATATGTTGGCCTAAATATAAGCCATTTATAGTTAGAAATTACATTAAAATGTTTAAAGACAATATGATAAAAAAAAATATAAATAACCATGTTCAGTAGCCTACAGGAGAAAGAGGTGGACTATGGTGGATTTGTGGAATAATAATGCATGTAGTAATTCATATAGTAATTTTTACTCTTCATTATGTTACTATTATTATTATTATTATTATTATTATTATTATTATTATTATTATAAACAAACAAACAAATAAAGTAACAATAACAGCGTGGAACGACCTCGAATTAGAGATAAGAGAGTAACAGCCGAAAGTTGTGCATGTAATGACACTGTGAAAACAAACGTCAGTGACCAGTTTTAGTTTGGCAGTAGACATGGAGAGATTCACAGTCTACACTACGGTGTCAGTTCATTCAGAAGGTGGCGCTACAGGTCGATGTATACTTGAAGCTTTGAAATGTAGTAAATACATGCGGCCGAACCTCGAAAGAACAGAACAGAACAGAACATCCCGCAAGTAGACTTCATTAGCTTTCATATTTAGATCGTGGCCCTTTTATATTTAGAAGGTAATAATTTGTGCAAAGATACGTTAATAGAACAAAAGGCTTACAAAGTTACAGAATGAACTGTTTTCACATTCGCAGTAGAAAATAATATGCCTAATTCTTATATTAATAGTGATCAACATAGGCCTACAGTTCACTTCTATCGCGAATATTTCATAACTATTCACCATCAGAATTCAATAATATTGACTTCTGTAGAACTGATTTTTAAAGGATGTAATTGGTGGTCTGTTCACGTAAATTCCTATAGACAAACCTATGCATGCATAGGGTGGACCAAAAAGTATCTCCTACATTATTTTCAATATTCTTGCCAGTCGAAAATTTTTTTACATGACATTTAATAGGTCTAAAGGCAATTCATATCTAACCTACGCACAGAATTTGATTTAAACATTCATTTTGACCAAGATATTGGCAAAAAGGGTTATTTTTGCCCACCTTGTATATTCGTTTAATTTGAAAAACAAGCATAACGCTTATTAGCAACATTGACAGACAGAATACGGTTACTTACATGTAGTACTCATAGGCTATGGTTGAGATTGTTAGTACTTATTTTTAAATATCATTCTTCAATTCTTGGGATAAGGTTCATCGAGTCTTTATTTGGGAGGGTGAAATTGATTTCTATCTGTCTGTCTGCCTATCTCTGTCTGTGTCTGTCTGTCTTTCTCTGTCTTTCTCTGTCTTTCTCTGTCTGTCTGTCTATCTGTCTGTCTGTCTCTCTCTGTGTGTCTCTCTCTCTCTTGCTCTCTTTCTCTGTAGTGTACCTTACCTCTACCTCTACCTCTGCCTCTATCTCTTTCTGTCTTGTCAGATCGACATTCACCAGATAAGGACTTGGTTTCGTTAGCTATTCGTTGATGTCTGTGCATTGCATTATACACTAGTGTTGCTAATCATAACGTCAATTAATTACATGCAGACATACATACATAAGTGTGTACATACGTAGTATGCATGTAGACATTCGTGCATACATACATAGGCCTACATATACACACGTGTCTAATAACTACCTATATACATACACACAGGCGTACATGTTCATACACGTGCAAACGACAAACGGATACATGAACGCAGATGCGTATTATAATTAGTAGTACGGATAATGTGTACATGCATGTGTTTATAAGCTGCATAATTACTGTTAGACTCTAGAGTCTCGTCGTCTGTTTGAACATGTATACGGTAGTATAGGTTCAGCGATGATCATCATCTCTCAACCCACATGCAATTCTATACTGTTGATAAGCGCGATAAGCAGCATATACACACACCATTGCATGTTGAATGAGTGGGCCTAGGTTCGGCCTACATTCACAGATTTTCACTGGCTTATAAGGAAGGCGGCGGAGGCAACGGAGGTGAGCTTCTATTTAAGCCGGTCCTGTGTGTGAATGAAGCTAGAGCTTCTATAGCCGACTGACTGACTGACTGACTGCCAGCACTGACACCTTCGATTGGAAAAGCTACCACTGGCGGGAACTAGCAAACACGTAACGCTCAACACTGACAATGACAGATTTCGCGCAGTATACGATTTAAGAGAAGGCATTATAGGCTACTGTACAGCTGTGCTAGATTGGATTTGCTCTTGTTTATATGAGCAGTGACAGGAGACTCCACTCCACAACTGCAAGCTTGCTACCCAGGTAACGACAGCTGATAATTAGCAGGTGTAAATTTGCAAAATGAGCAACAACATACCTCGATCTGAGAAGTCGCAGATAATATCTGTAACGTCTTCTTAAGTCAGCGCAGAAGGATAACGAGAGCCGCTGCAGCGTTTGTCATCATCATCACCATCGTGACCACGATGACAAGACGCTGGTTCACTCAGTTATCTGTCGCCAGCTCGTCAATTTCAGTCTCTGTTGTTTTGCTAACACTTACTTTTCCAGCGTTGGCTGGAAGAGCGGATGGAAGAGACGGAGTAGGAGGAGACGTAGCAGGTGGTGGAGGTGGTGGAACGACAATGCGTCCGTCGTCGTCGTCGTTGCAGTCTACCGCTTTCGGTGGAAACAATTCTCGCCAGGGAAGAGCGGAATGGTACAAGCGCGGAATAATGGAACACATCCTGAACGTGACTGGGAGGAGGAATGGTTCAGCCGCACTGCAGACTGGTCAGACGAGGGGAACGACGCTGGTGGAAGAGGATCGGGAGGAGGACGAGTCTGAGGCAGGAGTCAGTTCTTCCCACAGAGGGAATCATGTCGGATCAACGGTTCCATCAGTTAGGAACCACGGAACGAGCGTCAGGAACACGATGACATCGCAAGCGAGGGAGAGGATTAAATTCAATCCAAATGAAGGTATGATCTGTAGCCCCACACTTAGCTTATTAATTATATATATAATATTATATATATATATATAATGACTTATGTCTCCACGCATATATAATATATAGACTATATAGGCCTCACATTCATTCATTCATTCATTTATTCATTAATTCATTCAATTCAGCGATTTATATAGCGACACTTGAAGTTAAAGAAGCCTACCGATATTATGCACTTTAAAGTCTTCGATGCTCGTCTATGCACAAATTTCAATCCATTAATCTCCGGACTCTACGATATTAAACTGTTTAGATAAATACTATTTATCATATAGTGCAATAAAGTACAATACAATACAATACAATGCAATACAATACAATGCAATGCAATACAATACAATACACTACAGTGACTGTTGTATTTCGATATCGCCATCTTCTAGAGTGCAGACGTGCAAGCACACGACGTATAATACGATACAACAAAATAGCGATCTTTCCCTTCAGGCTATAATTAATCCATCTGGCGGGGCGGAGGTGGGGGAGGGGGTTAGCCACTCGGATCCTTATCCTCCACTTGTCTCTGTTTCCAGTCTCTTCTTTCTTCAGTCTGATCAGATTCAGCTTCAGGTCTTGTTGTATATATATACATGTGTATATATACACATGTTATATATATACACATGTTATATATACACATGTTATATATACACATGTTATATATACACATGTTATATATACACATGTTATATATATATATATATATATATATATATATATATATATATATATATATATAACGTTCTCCCAACAAAATAGCGATGACGACGACGCTGCGTAATTGAGAATGATGAACTTGCTCGGGTCCCTCCCTACAGTCATTGAGTCATTAAGAAATAAGAGTGGGTGGATGAGGGGGTCCAAACCCACATCCTATGACCTATAGGCCTACGTGCTCTGAGCAATCGACCACGAAGACAACTTACATCAACCCATTCCAAGCAGACGTCAACTTTTCCATGCGACGTATAATAGTGGTGGTGGCAGTAATAGTAGTAGTAGTGGAAGTAGTAGTAGTAGTAGTAGTAGTAGTAGTAGTAGTAGTAGTAGTAGTAGTAGTAGTAGTAGTAGTAGTAGTAGTAGCGTAGTTGCAGTATTAGTACTAGTAGAATAGTAATAGTACTGGTAGCAGCAATACTAGTAGTATTAATAGCAGCAGCAGCAGTGTTCGTAGAAGTGGTATTATCAATTTATTACCATAATCATCATTATCATCATCATCATTATCATCATCATCATTATCATTATCATCATCATCATCATCATCATCATCATCATCATCATCACCACCACCACCATCATCATCATCATCATCATCATCACCATCACCACCAACCATCATCGTCGTCGTCGTCGTCATCGTCATCGTCATCGGCATCGTCGTCATCGTCATCATCACCGTCACCGTCACCGCCACCGCCCCCACCACCACCACCACCACCACCACCACCACCACCACCACTACCACCACCACCACCACCACCACCATTATCATCATCATCATTG
This sequence comes from Lumbricus terrestris, assembly GCA_949752735.1. NCBI lineage: Eukaryota > Metazoa > Annelida > Clitellata > Crassiclitellata > Lumbricidae > Lumbricus > Lumbricus terrestris. The sequence continues at coordinate 28,157,032 of OX457039.1, forward strand.
TCGCATGCACAATATTCACCGTGCGAATTATAGGCCTACTAGAGCAGTGATGAGTAGGCCTACAATGCTCTAAACTTTCTAAAGTCTAACGTGTGACTATTGACAAAGCACCATTAATTGATGGTCCAAATGCTCGGAATATAATTCCAACGACTCTGGACCAGCCACGAAAAACATCCAAGAGCCCCTGCAGTGCAGATTGTTTTGATCCGATACACAAAAAGAGAAAGTCTGCGTCTGCAGTTACCAATCAATCAAACATCGAATCTCTAAAATTAATACTCAGAGGCCCTACACCCCACCCCTCCATTGTGAAGCGAAACAGAACTGTTATAGGCTTATCTAGTTGAATACTGGTGAATTGAAGGTGAATTGATGAATGAAGGAAGATAGGTCTGTGTGTTGGCTGATATGTATTGCCGGTTGTCTGTTCTGCTATAGTTAAGATTTATGCCTTCTGTGACTTGTCTTCCTGGAATTTGTTTCAATTGCATAACAGTTGTGCACTGTAACCGGCTGCGCTCTGTCAACTGGATTGATAAAAGAAAATTATTATCATTGATATATGATATATTCTTGTGAACCACTATTGTAAAAGAACAAGAACTTTCTAAGATAAATGAGTTAGTCCATGTAATCATTGTAATGTAATGTAATGTAAATCTTCGAGAATTTCTCAGCGCCCACAAAAGCCATGTCAGAGAGACCAGCTTATTCACCGGCGCTATATCAAATCAAGTCCGTAATAACCAGAGCTGCCGTTTTCGTTCCGGTGCCAGGTCAAAATCCGGGGAGGTCAAGCCGTGGAGACAGCGTGGTGAGCCGAGGAGACAGCGTGGGGGCGACAGGGGCGGATAAAAAAATTTGGAAGGAGAGGGCAAAATTTTTGGTCTTGTTTCGAAAAATGTTTCGTTGGTCTTTAGCCACCTAAAAATCTGATGACCTTTTATAGTCTTTCTCCCATAAATTTCTAAAGCCAATTATTTCAAATCTGATGACGTTTTTCTAGTCATATGCTACATTTTCTCTCTCGCCTTTTCCGGCATTAATTAAAAGCTTGTTGAAACCTGATGGGTGAGGGCACGTCCAGTGCAAATCTCTGAATGGAGTTCATGGCCGGATTGGCTTCCTGGATCCACTCCTGACCGACGATTGGGTATCGAAGCGGGGTTCTTCAGAGTAGACATGTACCACTAGTGGTGGGGGTCTTGTTGCTCTATGCACATCCAATTGCCCCAGTTATTTTCATACCAGCAGAAGTCTGCCGAGTTGTCTCCGTTTGTTCACAAAACCATTCTATCTATTCGGGATATTGTCGTTTGCAACCAATTCAGCCTAAGACTTATGTTTTGTGTGTAGTTCGTTTAAATGAAACATCGGATCTCTAGTTCTCTACTCACACATGCAGAGGCGCTTATTGCCTGTGTATGCTCCCGATATACAGACATGTAGACAAGCGGTTAGGGAGCTGACGATCTTAACCTGAGAATTCATGGCTTGGATGCCTCACCAAAGCAGAATACTTCTCTTCCATTTGTTTGTTCCGCTATAGGTACTCTGCGGCTTTGTTGGGCACAGAAATGGCGGATGAGATGTGGCAGTATATTTACATGCGTTATACTACTAATAATGATAATGATAATATTGATAGTAAAAATATCATTATTTGTTATCATTGTTGTTACTACTAGACAATTGTTAGTAATAATAATAATAATGATATTTTTATTATTATTGTTATCATCATCATCATCATCATTATTATGATTAAATAATGGTTAAATAATAGTCATCATTATTGTCATTGTTATAGCATATATAGATATTATCATCATTATTATGATTAAATAATAGTCATCATTACTGTCATTGTTATAGTATAGATATTGTCACTATTGTCATTATTATTATTTTTATTATCATTATTATTATTATTATTATTATTATTATTATTATTATTATTATTATTATTATTATTATTATTATTAGTAGTAGTAGTAGTAGTAGTAGTAGTAGTAGTAGTAGTAGTAGTAGTAGTAGTAGTAGTAGTAGTAGTAGAAGTAGTATTAGTATTACCATTATCATTTTTTTGCCCTGAGGTAGGTCTACTTCATTCCACCAGAGACTTAGAGATAATACTTGGCATCATATACTTAGAGATAATACTTATTATTATTGTTATTATCATTGTTGTTGTTCCAATTTTCTTATTACTGTTATTATTATTATTGTTGTTTTTATTATTATTATTATTATTGTTATTCTTCTGCTTCCTCTCTTATTGGCGACTACTGTTTCATCTTTGCTATGGTCGAATCAAGTGCTTAGAGTGTAGAAAAAGAAGCGCCTGGACGCCCTTACCTTTCCAAGCTGCGCTGGCCTAACAAGTGCCAGGACGGTGTTCAAATTTGAAGATAAGTGCCTGGTTATTTACCGTCCATGACCGTCCAGCCACACTTTAAGCCCTGGTCGAATCACTGACTAAAGTGCAACATGTCGCTGGCTAAAGATCCTCCTTCTTCTCCACAAACTGCAACCTCGGCTGATTCGATAATTTATCATATGGAATTTCTGTGCTATTGCACTTGAGACGCTATAAGATGATCGTGACCCTTAGATCATGACCCGTCATTTTGAACTGACCATTTTGATGACCCACCCAACAGACTTGTGCATACAAGCGAACGATGCTAAGAATAATTGTTGATTTACATGACCGATGACGATGATGATGATGATGATGATGATGATGATGATGATGATGATGATGATGATGATGATGATGATGATGATGATGGATGATGATGATGATGATGATGATGATGATGATGATGATGATGATGATGATGATGAGTTTGGCTATCAATATGCGCATGCGACCACAGAGAGACCGTGAGGGACAGAGAGACAGAGAGACAGATAGAGACAGAGACACAGAGAGACAGAGAGACAGAGATACAGAGAGACACAGAGAGAGAGACAGAGAGAGGCAGAGACAAAGACAGAGACAGACAGACAAAGACAGAGGCAGAGTTGGGGCGAAACTGGGTCTATTAGATCTATAGACGTATATACGATTATAAATTGAGGCCAGTGTTCCTATCATTTAGCCTGCTGCTCTAATGAACTATAACCTACTCGACTCACATGCGCCTCTGCATTGATCAGTCGCCTTGTGACTAGATTCGGATGCGCCTATGTGCTGAGGAACACGTACCAATCTTGGCCACGACAAGCAATGTGCTAAGTAGGCCTACTAAATAAATGGTAAATAGGCCTACTATTTAAATAGCTTAAACTATTTACGTCACTATATTCAAATGGTCATGAAAAAATGCCTGCATACTAATTCTTACTGATAGTAACTCACTGGTATGCAGAGTAAATGTAAATTCACTTTTTGAGCCACTCACTTATAATTTACTTCAAATTCTTTAACTCGGTTAAATATGTATTACCCTAGGTTTATAGCCAACTTATAGGCCCATTGCTTGAACTTACCAGAACTACTAACAGTTACTGAATGTCACTATATTGGAAACTTCCAACCAATTATCTGCAAATAGCAGCTAAATGGTTGCCTAACACCGATAACAGTTAAATGGTTCCCTACTTAAATAGTCATTTAGTGGAATTTCAAGTATTCCACGCACGCAGAGCTAAATTAACAAATGTAGAGCCCCAGTTCAGTAAAACTGTGGGTCCAACGTTACAGTATCACGTCTAAACACACACAAAACGTGTTATGTTCATCGACTGTAACACGTTCGTACGTTCGAGGAACACAAGGGGTTGAACTGCGTCCTCCCGCCCCCCACCCCCACCCTCCACCCCCCAACACGGCAATTCTCACTCTGCATTGAATGCCGAGAAGATTTCAGAGGTTCGACGTACAATCATGCTGCATCGAGATTCGAAAGACGCTTTACACACAAAAAGATCATCGAGGATATGATTCGAGGCATGCAGCTGAATTCCTTCTTAATCTCAAGGACTGTTTCGCACATGATGTGCTATCTGTTTGCTGTCGTGGGTGGGGGCATTGAATGAATTAAGTTCTATTTATAGGATTGTCATCGATTGAGCTTTCGAATACGCCTACATCAATGGTCATTAGTTGACCGTATATTTCATTATCATTAGCCCTTTGAACCCGACGGGCCGGTTTTCCGGCCCGTTATCCATAGAGTTACGGAAGCTCCGGGTTCAAAGTGTTAATAGCTAATTGTGTGTGTGTATTGACTTCAATTTGTATTTCTCATCGTCTGACAAACTAATGAATAGTCGATTCAATATTATGTGGGGTTTCTATATTTCTAAGTGTATTTCTCACAACGACTAAAAATATATAATTGTATATTTATAGATATAGGCCTATATATATCTTATGCCGTCATAAACATGTAAACAAATTTACCCTATGTGTAGCCTATCAAGTCAGAAAAATGAACAATATTTATAATCGTCTGTTACGATGAATGGATCTACTGAGTAATGACTTGGCGGAGGAATCCAAATAGATCGGATTAACAAAATGTCTGGCTTCAATTATTTGTGAGGAGCTATATAATCTTTGTAATGATGGAGGACTTCATAAAAATCATTCCGTTGAATTCGGCTGCACATCCAAAGATTCGGTTCTTCAATCAAAACGCATCCTTTCGTCGTCGTCGTCGTCAGCAGCAGCAGCTCTTCTACATCCATGCCGAGGATAAGAAATCAACTTCTGTAGCGGCTTCGTATACATATATTGGCTGCGTTTCCAGCTGGCTCAAGGTTGCACAGCCTACGTGTGACTGCAGCAGCTATTCGCTCTGCTGCAGAGACCTCTCTCTCCTGCTGTTAGTCATTGATATCGTCCAATCGAGTCAGAGGTTACCTGTCAATGATTGATAGAAAAGTGGTAGATAAGCGCGCCATTTCCAGATTGAGATGTGAAGCGTGTTGTCCTTGCGGGACCTTGGAATGCTTCTGCATGATAAATACATACATAATACAATGATACATAATATCTATGGAGTGCAAGTCAGATCCCTATACATCCAGGTCATTTGTTTTTTCGAATAAGTGTATACAATGCAACGAAATGCATCATTATACACCGCTGCAATTGTCATTCAATCCTTCATTGTCGACGCTCTCGGTGGACCACTGCATATCCATCCTCGAAGGTCTGTCAAGATTCCAGACAGGTTCAGTCAATGCGTCCAAATTCTTGGTTACCTGCCAAACGCCTCGCATGGACGAGAATTTTGGAATTTTTCGCCAGGATATTTGCCCTGTATTGCATGCTCTGCTGGAGCGCCGCCATAGTGTAGATGTGTAGAAATTTCGAATTGGGATTATATTTTTTTATAGGCCTTCTGTTTCTTAATTCTTCTGTAACGCGCTTTCGTGCAAGATTTCTATTTAGCCTAAATTTAGGCGAGCTAGAAATGACAGTTTAATAATAATAATAATAATAATAATAATAATACTGCTACTACTACTACTACTACTACTACTACTACTACTACTACTACTACTACTACTACTACTACTACTACTACTACTACTAATAATAATAATAATAATTGTAATGCTGTGCCTTGAAGGGCACCACATTCTCATCATTGACCTCAATGCCCAATAATCCATCAACGTAAATTATTACTTCATCAAGCTCTTCTGGTGCTCTTATATATATCTGTTCAGAACTGATTTTAAATGAATGTTCATAAATCCGGTTAACTTGCTCTCAAGTTCTTTATTTTTCGTGCAGCTGCTCCGTGCTCACGTAGGCCAACACATCTCAATTACTTTCATCGCTTTTTGCCCAATTTATTCGATGTATAATATTAATTACATTACAATTGTTATCGTCTTACAACGAATGTTGGATCATACTCTTCACCTCAGTGCGACATCGTCACGCATCTGACATGATGGTCACGTGACTCACGTCCGTCTGTTCTCTGTTAAAATAAAACATGGTGAACACAGATTCGGTGATCAATTAATCGTGACAGGCGAATATTTGTCGGGCATGTAGAGTTTTTTAATCACTGTGTAGTGTGTTGAATCAGCATCTGTACCTAATAAAAATTTCGTCCGCTTAGAGTGCAATGGTTCTAACTGCAATGCATTTAGCAATGACGTTAGTTAGGACCATTGCACTCTAAACAGACGATTGATACTGAATGAGTGGAGCAGAATTGGAAGACAGGCGGAATTATACGAGCAGCAACAGCAGCTGTTCAATGACTTCAGTTTTGATGAAGCAGCCACGTTTGGAGTCGGCCTTCTTTGTACGAAGGCACACGGAGTAAGAGAGCGACAGACAGAGGGGAATAACAAGAAGGATAAGAAAAGGAACGAGGAGAAGGAATGAATGGGAGAGTGGAGGAGGAGGCGCAGAGGAGGACGGAGGGACGCAGGCAGGGGAGGGGCAGTGAGGGAGGAAGGGGTACAGCGTGGACGATAAATCAATGCCTGCAATTACTTAGTCTGTCGAAAAACTATGTTCTTCTGCGTATGCAATTAATCTCTGCTGCTCGAGAATGGCAACGTGTACTTTGATGATGAATAATGGCATCGGTTGTTGGCGCGTGAAAGGGAACTCTATGATATATAGTCGACGAGCACACGCGTGCACCGTGCATGGCAACTTACGCTGGGATGCGTGTGAGCTCTGCGCATGTCAGTGCAAACTGGGACAGGTCGAAGGTCAACGAAGTGTCCTTCGATATGTATAAATTACGCGGGCGCAAGAACTTCCAAGCCGTGTGAACTGGGAAGCTTCATCCGCTTCAAATAGCAAGTCAGCCAATTAACTGAAATTGCTTCTAAAATGCGCAATAAACATCTCGTTTTGCAATGGATCGGCACCGATTCTAAAATAGGAATTTTATTTAATGCTATGTCTTATTTCAAAAGCAGCTTTAAGACTGTTCGCAGTGTTAAATAGGAACTAGAAATAAGCTAGTTCACCATTAGAACTTCCGGTGAGGCATGACGGGAAAGGTCATAGGTCAAAGTGAATAAACAAAGTCGAAAATGGCTGGTGTTATAAAGGAATCGTTGAAATTTGATGACTTTGGTCGTTGGAAAGTAGACGATTTGAAGAAATTTATAAAAGAAAGAGGCCACAAGACGACTTATCGAGTAAAACGTGAACTCGTTGCTGTGGCATTTGCGTTATATCAGCAACAATTGCCCGTTGTTGCTTCGAACGTGGACAGCTCGGAACAGGTCGATGCCGACTATCAGACCCTTCTGAGGGGTAATACGAATCCTCGGGGCGGGGCGGATCGGCGGGGCGGGGCAAAAACACTACGAATCCTCGGGGCAGATCGACGGGCAGGGCACAAGCAACGAGTGCTCGGGGCGGTTCGGGGCAAATCGACGGAGCAGGCACAAACAACGAATGTGAACAGGTCGGATAGACGGGGCAAGGCAAAAACATAAATAATCCACGACGGGGTAGGGTAAAGGCATAGCACATGCTCGAGGCAGATCGACGGGGCAGCGAAAAAACATAACACATGCCCGGGGCAGAACGACAGGGCAGGGTAAAACATAACACATGCTCGGGGCAAATCGACGGGGCAGCGAAAAAACAACACATGCTCGGGGCAGATTGACTGGGCAGGGTAAAAACATAACACATGCTCGAGGAAAATCGACGGGGCAGCGAAAAAAAATTACCCATGCTCGGGGCAGATCGACGGGGCAGGGTAAAAACATAACACATGCTCGGGGCAGATCGACGGGGCAGCAAAAAACATAACACATGCTCGGGGCAGATCGACGGGGCAGCGAAAAAACATAACACATGCTCGGGGCAGATCGACGGAGCAGCGAAAAAACATAACACATGCTCGGGGCAGGTCGACGGGGCAGCGAAAAAGCATAACACATGTTCGGGGCAGATCGACGGGGCAGCGAAAAAACATAACACATGCTCGGGGCAGATCGACGGGGCATGCATGCAAACATAGGCGAAAATTTTTTGAGCCTTTTTTGATAGGAGAGTTATTGAAATTACCTCTGTTCATAGGCGGAGACTTGTTCATGGTTTTAGGGGACTGTCATATGTATATACATGAACTGATAGGGGCGTGTCGTTCAATATGTATATGATGGAATAACTTATATTATATATATATATCATGTCATAGACTAGGTAATGATTGGACACCAGAACATTAGCAATTAGCCAATCAAATTGTATAATAGGAGGAGTTTATATTGTTTGTCTGTGTATATATGTCTTAAATTTACATAATAAAATTAGTCAGACTCTAATCTTTGTTGGAGTGGTGACTCGTGGAGCAGTAAGCAGTCACTGAGGTGGCTGGGGCTTACAGGGACGTACTCGCAGTCAAAGGACGATCGCCGAGCAGGGAAGGGCCGATGGGACTTGGGGAGGGGATGTGCTCCTAACCATTTTCGAATATTTTCTTGCCACACTGCGATGGTAGCTTCTTAGGTTGCAATTTTTACGAAATTGTCGTGGTTTAAGACTTGAAAGCATCCCTGCTGTTGTTTTTAAAATTTTCCACACGACATGAAATAGTGACATTTTCAACTGTTATCTCATCAAAATTTTCCATTATTTCATTGTTTAAAGACACGATTTAATACTTCCAAAAATGTTCTTCCCAATTGTTTAAAAGATTTGATCACTCTTTGGATCAACATGTAATTCTTCTTGAATCCACAAGAATAAAAGCACAATCTTCGTTAGCATGGGCATCTTGGAGCAGTCTCCCCTAATTATAGGTCTACACTCAACAGACTCAAATTTTGCACAAGAAATAAAAAAATCTGCCTACATTAACCACTATTTAGTGAGCCAATATTGACATTGTGAAAGATAGTTTTTCAAATAGTTATCATAGACAATTAATTTAGTCAGGGCTGTTAATAGCCTATGTTAATTAACGCAGACAAAACAACATCCAGCTTTTTTTAATGCAAAAAAAGTAAAAAGCACAACATATCTCGAGGAGAGTTCTTCTCACTATCTCTTAAACAGCCTTGGCACGTCGGTTGAAACAGAACTCGGCAAAAATATAAAAGTATTTCTTTAAAAAACCCATCCACACTTCAAAAGGATATTTGCAAAAAGTCAAAGGCAAAACATGTCACGAAAAGAAACATGTTGTCACTATTATTATCTGAAGCAGTCATGGCAATTCGTTTAAACACAGAACATTGTAGAAATAGACCAGTTATTCTTACAACCATGAGACAAACGTCCACACTGCAAAACCATATCGACAAAAAGGAAAGAGCACAATATGTCACCAAAATAAACATATACAGAGTGGGCCATAAACAACTAACCCCAACCGCTTTTAACCGATATCGTGGCCAAAAATAAGAATTTTAAAATGAAACTTTACAGTCTTAAAGACAATTCATATTTACGTACAATTCTCAAAGTTCAAAAAAATATTTCAAACAGAACAAAAGTTATATAACTTTTAGTAAGGCCACCCACCGTTTTTTAACATTTAGAAACGCAACAAAAAACAACATAAAACCGATGTAATTATTCCCACCAATAACTTGGCCGGAAGTAAGAATTTCAAAATGATATCTTACAGGCTTAAAGACAATTCATGTCTACACATGATGGCCAGATTTCAGCAAAAGATTTAAAACAGAATAAAAGTTACATCACTTTTAATGAGACCACCCACCGTTTTGACCATTGACTGTTTAAAAAACCGTTGGGGGTTGCTTTTTATGGCCTACCCTGTAGTCGCTATATCTGAGGTAGCCATGGCAATTCGCCTACACACAGAACTTAGGAAAAAATGCAATTAATCCTTACTATGATCAGACACATGTCCAAACTTTACAATCATGCATAAAAAGGAAAGAGCACAACATGTCATCAAACGAAACACATCATCACTGTATTTCAGGCGCACCATGACAAGTCCTTTAAATGCAAAACATTCTATAAATATGCAAGTAATCTTTCCCACTGTGAGACATATTATGTCCGCACTTCAAAACCATACGTAGGCCAACAAAACGTAAAGGGCACAATATGTCACTAAAAGAAACATCTAGTCACTATATCTGAGTTAGCCATGTATATCACTTAAACACAAAACTTTCCATATAATTATGCAAGTAAGATGTCCAGAGTTTAAAATCACATGTACACGAAGTAACGATCCTAACCATCATTCCATGTAAACAATCATCATATTTCTACAACTGATACAGCTACGGCAAGTAATTTAAATTCATAGCACTGTAGAAATCTGGAAGCAATCTTTACTACCGTGAGACAAACGTTCACACTTCAAAACCATACGTAGCACTGCAAAAAGTAAAGAGCACAAGATGTCACAAAAAGAAATACGTAGTCACTCTATCTGCGGTAGCCATGGCAATTTGCTCAAACACAGGACTTTACAAAAATGTTTGAGTAATCCTTACAAATATGATACTGATAACACATACAAAAACGTGAGGAGCCCACCATCTCACCGAATGAAACACACCATCATTATATCTGAGACAGCCATGGCAACTCATTTTGAAAACAGTTCTAACTTTACAGAAATGTGCAAGTAATCCCTGCTACCTTTAGGCAATATTCCAAACTTCCAAACATATTCACTTAAAAGAGGACAAACTGTCACCGAATGAAACACACCATCATTATATCTCAGGCAGCCATGGCAACTCATTTAAAAACAGAACTTTACAGAAAATGTGCAAGTAATCCCTGCTACCATGAGGCAAATACAAAATATAAATCTATAAGCACATACATATATATATATATACACATAGACACATACACACAAACACATATACACACATACATACATACATCCATACGCACACACACCCATATATGCACACACAAACACAGCGATATACACACATACACGCATAGAAACACCTATTCTCATCTGTCCACTAGGTCTTGGACACGACTCAAGTCACTCAACCGTTCTGGTGGTGTTTGGTTCTTTCTGAGCCATGTCTCAACTATCGTCCTTCTGACTTCTTCCTGCACGGGCGCCTTAAGGTACTTTTGGCTGTCCTAGTATTGTAGATCGTTTTGTGAGTTTTGCACTACTTGGGGCAGCGATTTTCGGTATTGGTAATTCAATAACATTTTACTGTGTAACTTGTCCACCCCTGCAGGGTGTGCACAAGAAAGACTGCCGTTTGTCTCGCACTGCCTTGTCGAATGCACTGTCAGACAAAGCTGTACACTTCGGATGAAACCATTCGCGACATGCTGTGCACTGGATCATCCCCTGCCCTGGTAAATGCATCTGTCTACATGAACAATAAATTTTCTGCTGCAGGTTGAATGAAATGGCCTTTCGGACAGTTCTGTGGGAAAGACTTGGAAACGGTGTTATGTGTTTAACGACAAAACAGTGTAACAAATGCTTTCTCAGTCTGTTTTGTTCATACACCACATTAACTGGATCCTGATCCATACAAATGCTGGTTGCATATGCTAGAGCCAGCAATCCACAGTCAACTCCACCCTTCTGTCGTTCAACATTCATACACTCCATAGCGATAGCAGATTCGGCACTAAGACAAAGTGCTGCTATTTGGTTCTTGATGCTGACGGTTGGTAATTGATGCAAGCTATCGTAGATGCGCACAGTATTCTTGCAACAGTTTTTTGATGACACTGTAACCCAATGATTACTGCCGTTGAAAAGTACTTGACAAAACACCTTGTCTTTACAATGGATACGCAGAGCCTCTACCATGAGTGGATCAGACAGGCCGTCAACATCGGGAAATTCTTTTCGCAAATAATGGTGATCTCTGACAAAGAAGATGTGCTGATTAATAAACTTAAGTCGGATATAGGTGGCAATGAAGTATTCATGTTTCAAAGAGTAATGGAGGAAACTTAAAGTGCCCATAAAAGTAAATGCAATGACCTCCAGGTGTGCATAGCTACATTAATAGAGAAGGATAAATGTTCGCTTAAAACAAACTGAAGTGTGCATTCGGCGTCCCGAGCTGCAATGTAGGTCAGGTCCCCAAGACGAGGTTTCTTTCGACCTGAGACTTTGTCAGCTCTCTTTCTGCACAAGTTATACAAAAGACAGGTGCCAATGAAGTAAACAATTTGCAAACAACAGACAATATTCAAACGTTTAATTACAACAAGTGTGCATCTTGTCAAGTCATATGTAATTGAGATGGTAGGTACAATTATATGGTGATACTGAGTAAAGAATATAAGAAGAAAACCTAAGAGTTTCAACTACAATATCAAGACAATGCTTTGTCTATTTGTTGCCATAGAACTTATGGTAATTCGGCATTGTGTTTAAACCTAGGTGAATACTAACTTACACTGCCTATTTAATTTTTTCTGTCATAAAAGTGCTATACCTTGATCGCTTTCTCAAAGTGCTGAGCATCAGAACTTTACGTTCAACAATTGCCAATCCAATGCTTCGCATAGCTGCAATGATGTGACAACACCTTTTCGAAGCCGGACACGTGCAGGATTCCTTTGGAAACAAATGCACTGCATGCGTATCACCACCACCCGTTGTTACTGTAAAGACTTGCTGTTGTGGAACGTGGCATACGGTTAGGCTACTAGCGAGCACATTGATAGATGCAGGAATTGGTTGCTTGGTTTCACCAGACAGAGATGCTCGCAATCTGTCCATCATCGCACATATGTCATGCTCTGAATAGTCCTGAGCAGACTGAGCTGTAGCCACATTCACAGCTACAACAGATATACAAAAACGTAAGAAATTTATAAAAATTAGTGGACTTATGGTACCGTATTGTTACTGGCAGCGATGGCAGTCAACTGGAAGTATTCTTCAAACATAAATTGGTACTGTACAGATCTCATTTTGTAACTTCCTTTTTTGTCATCATTGTCATCATAACGTAAGTTTGGTATCTTGCTGCTGTGTACACATTGTATGATAATAACATGCCGTGAGTAAACAAAGATTAGTAGGAAACAGTTACCATTGCAAGCTTGATGTCTAAGGAAGCTACCTCAATTTGTTTGCTTTCAGTTGAAACTACACGTTGAAAGTTGTAATTACACATGGTAAAAAAAATAGTAAAAGAGAAATGTAATTACTCATCTCTTAAGCAGAAAATTGTAACATAGTTGTTGTGCAAAGATACTAACAGCAGGTCTTTGTAGTGTCAACAGTGTAAGGTCCAAATCCTTTTAGGCTCCTTGTGATTTGCGACTTGTAAAACACCTGCATCTTTTGCAACACCAAAACCATTGCATCAATGGAAACTTCTTGCCAGTCCTGGTGGCGCTTCAGGACTCCATTGAACGATTCTGAAATATTGTTTGTGACCGATTCCAGAGAGCTGTTAAGTGATTTCAGGTAACCAGTGTATGCTGAAAGAACTCTAGTTGACAAGTATCTGGTGTAGTAATCCTTGAAAAGTTCAGTCCAAGTAGTACTGAGAGTCAACAATTTGGACTTGTACTCCTCCAACGCTTGACACTGTAGCAGCTCATGAATGGTACTCTTGTAAATGGCAATCTCAGTTGCGCATACATGGTGTTTCTTCAGCCATACTTCAACATCAGTGAGAATATGATTCCAGCATGACACCATATTCCAGTGCGGAAATGTCGAATTTATTGCATTAACAGCAGCCAATTCTCCATCGGTGACGACAATGGGAGTAAAAGTGGATGTCACATGCTTTTTCAAGTTCTTGAACAATGTCAGATGTGTCTCTTCAAATTTTCGGTCATGAACAAGAAAAGCCACGGGGAAGCAAGGGCGTTCGACGAAAGCTTCAACCTGCGCCACCAATGCCGATATGTAGAAGTCTCCAAGATTGAATGTTGTGTCATAGGACAACATAAACAATGATGCCTTCTGCATGACTTCAGTGAAGAATGGCATACCACAAGTCACAATCAGATCGGGATAGGTTGTGATTGACCAAACGAATCCTGGTAGCATGTAAGCCAATTCATGAAGTGTTACAAAGTCGTCCTTGGACACTTTAGCGGCAGAGTTGATCGACGTCTTAAAATAAGACACTTGATTGACATTTCTAGGCTGAAATTGAACAGGCTCGCAGGTGGTCTCAATCTGCACATTCTTGAAAGTGTCATGACCACTTTTAAGCTTTGCAATGAGAGATGGAGCACTTGGAAGGAAGTTGATGCCTCGTGTAGAATTACCTACATGCAACAGTGAATTAAATTATCAATGATTTACAGTAACTCTGTCAGACACTGTTACAGTCAACTTTCTGTAATGGACTCCTTGACCCTGAAAATACTAAAATCGACGCTTAATTTGTTACTGTAGCTTATATGTGAGCTCATAGATGCAAACTTGCTACTTTTGGCTGCTATCTTGAAGTCTTTGGAAATTTTAGCTGGCTCCCCTACTAACAATAATTAATTAGGTGAGGGGAGGGGGAGAGGGAGGTAGGGATGGAGATGGAGTGCTCTTTTCAGCCACTGCAACGCGTGGCCGGGTACGCTAGTATATATATATATATATATATATATATATATATATATATATATATATATATTGTAAAGGGTTCTACGGCCGTCAACGAGGATGACTATCAAAGATAAGGCCCGAAATGATATAATAAACGTCGATTTATTCAATAGAGCAAGTTATACAATGAATTAACTACGTTACCGTCCAGACGATACGGAGAAGACCAGACCAGAGGTCGAAGCACGGCAAACACACACGACAGCACGGCTAACGAAGCCAAGGAAGACGGATGAACAGCCAGACCACCAACAGGGCGAAGAAGGCGACGTAGAAGATGAACCCGCAGGTTAACTCGCATGACCGCGAGGCAAAGCACACACGACCAGTCTCGACGGGAGACGACCACCACGCTCAGCATACACCACAAGAGAGAGAGAGTAACCCACGCTACAGTTCCTTAAATAGACAGGGCCACTCCTACTACACCCACGTGCCCAGTCATAGAGAGAGAGAGTACGGAAGATCAGGAGGGCTAATGGCTACAATATATATAAATTTTACAGGTGTGATTTGATGTATGACAATTCCATATATTAAATACCAAACATATGATAGCCACTGGCCTAGTTAGCTACACCGGTAAGCGCGCGCTGCATTCGTCTGTTGGTTGCAACGGACTGCGGTTCAAGCCCCGGGCTGGGAGTTGACATTCAGAGATTTAGATATCTCGGGTTAGCACGTGTGGGACGCAGAGGCGCAAGCTCCTGCGGAGCGACCTTGGGCAAGTTGCTTACCCATCATTGTCTGTCGGGAAGGCAACGGGAAACCACCTCACTCATCTCATCCGCAGGGGCGTAAAGCCAATGAACCTGCCTTCGGGCAGAGCACCATCATCATCATCATCATGATAGCCAACAAGCTGAATACAGAATACTATGATACTTGTATACCAGCTTTCTCCATTAACTATAACAACATAAAAGTCCAGGTAATCCTTACCATGAGGAAAATCGACAGCTTCCTTTTCATCACCAACGTAATGTATAACCAAGAAGTCTGGTTCATTCAATTGTTGATATACAAATTTCTTGAATGTCCCTCTTTTCCCATCTGGCAGACATATCTGATAATGAATTTTTTTCACCAAAGGTCGATTTCTTGGGATTAAACTTGACCCATTCTGGCGGAATCGGTAACCATCAGCCAACCAATCTTCTGCAATTTAGGTGAAAGCACAAACAAAAATGATATTGGCATGAATTTAGTTATGCCTCATTTTATATTTCTACGGCACAGAAGCACATAACAATATGTTCCCTAAACAGTCATGGTGCAAAAATCAAACCATTATGTAGTCGATGAAGAAAAGGGATCTGATGGTTTGTTCCATTCTGCTGGACCAGCAAGGGTGAATGCTCGCTTTCAAGTTCTCTCAATGAGCGCATGATGGCAACAGTTCCATGTGATGAAGAACATAGTTCTCCATGAGATGAAATGTACGAGGATGAGGATTACAATTAAACATGAAGGTCAAAATTCATCAGAATCATCATGTACATTTACTAACCCTAACCCTTAAAGACATTTACTCAGAAGCTAACCCTAACCCTAAAAGACAGCTACTCAGAAGCGCTCCCAACCCAAATATTGCGAAAAGCAATAGTCTTAAGAGTGGTGTAGATTGATGAAGAAAAACAATACTCTTAAGAGTGGTGTAGATTGTAGAAGACATTACAGTGGCCTGAATCCCGTTCCATGTGAAAAGAAGGCACAGCACTCAGAAGTAAAGGTACCAGAAACAAGGGAGCAAATGAGACAGAGCGAGAAAAGCTAGACCAAGGTAGCTACTCCACAGGTAGTAATGCGCTGCTGCAGTGGAAGCCAGTCCACAACATCTCTCATGTAATCATAAATAGGTCTAAACTTGGGGATCACGGCCAACCGCCTGTGATGTCATAGGACGACGTTAAACTGTGGATAAATAAAAGAAATAATTGGAGAAATGAAATTAATAATAAAACCAATCCGGCGCGCAGTAAGTGAGCAAAATAATAACGGTTATTAGTAATGAGAGAATATATTACTGCTTTTTCCGCCGTTTGTGTTAACAATAAACACATCTCCGCCGTTGGGCTTGGAAAGTCTTTCGACTGCCTCCGATCGTCTTGTATTTAGGATATCGAAAACTTTATCGATACTTAAATTTTCAGCTTTAAGTAACGCCATTGTAACGACGCTACGGAAAAGAATCGTCTACGATGCGACTCGATATTTTCGAAACACACTACGAAACCTCGGATCAGCCACGTGACCGCGCTGACCAATCAGGCTGTGCCCCGATGATCCGACGATGGAACAGCGGATGGTAGGGGCAGCCTCCCTTGGGTGTACGGTTCGTAGGGGTGCGCTGATTGATGCGTCATGGATAGTAAACTCTTGTCCCGTTTGAGTTTTCCGGCAGGTACCCGTAGGCCTGGCTTCTCTAGAGCAGCGGTTCTCAACCTTTTCACACTCACGGACCCCTTTTTCATTTTTGGTCCCGGTCACGGACCCCCACCGAAATTTGGCGCCTTTAGCGCATTATCGTGACTGTGCGACTCTATAATCCTATATAATAGTAGGCCTACATGTAGGCCGTATGCTACAATACAGCATAGATATGCCTAGACCTGGGAGTCGACCCCAATAAGTCGACCCCAGTCGACTTGGTCATCCCAAGTCGGGTCGGGTCATTTCTGCTCACCGCAACTGACCCCAAGTCGAATTTTTTAGATAGAAGTCACTTGAAGTTGTTTTTACCTCAAGTCGACTTAAACCGACTTGAGACACAAACATAGTTAAATTTGTCACTTCAAATCAATGATTTTGACAACATTTAAGCAGCTTTTGTTGCCTAGTGTGTTTGCAAGAATGAATGAGGCCTTTGTAGGCCTAATGTTATGCTTAAACGTCATGCGCTTAATTAAAATGGTGAAACAAAATGTTAGCCTACTAAAATATTAGCACGTGTGCTTATCAAGCAATCAGTGAGCTTCCATGCAGTGGTCAGTGAATTCGGCGCAAAGAAAGCTGGATCTTCAAGGTCAAATCGGTAGTTTGGCGATACTTTGGAGCGCTGCAGACGGAAAAACTATTGTAGGGCAAATTGGACAATGAAAGACTTTACTGTCAGTCAGTTGGCCTAGTAGCTGTAGTAGCCTACTGTAGGATGATGCGCTTGCAATGCTATATGCTAAGTTGCGAAATGATGCTATAGGGGCCAAATAATTATGAAAACAGAATAACAAATTACGCTTATCATAACCACGTAGGCCTACGCCATTCAGTGCAAGGGATAGGCTACCGGTAACGGACCGCGGTCCGCTATTTTATCTTAAACCTTGCGCTTTTTACAAATTTAATTAATATTAATATTAAATAATAATAATAATGAGTGTAATCTGAATAGGCCTAGCCTAATCACAAACAATGGACAAGCTAGAATTCATAGGCCTAATAATTTGCCGTCGCATTGTCTAGGTTACTATATATGGCCCAAAGCATCACGAACTATTCAAACTGAAACACGAACAGCTTGAAAATAATGGGCTTAATAACACTTTAACAAAATTAATTCATGCATCAATTATGTGTTGAGGTCTCATTACTCATTTGTGCGCCTAAATGAAGTTAATGCTTGCGGGAAAATTAGCTTGACTTCTTTTAGCCGTACGTAGAACTGAAGGCTAATGGCTAGTACCATGTCAGAAGCATGTGTTATGTTTTTTCGCTGCCCCGTCGATCTGCCCCGAGCATGTGTTATGTTTTTACCCTGCCCCGCCGAACTGCCCCGAGCATGTGTTATGTTTTTCGCTGCCCCGTCGATCTGCCCCGAGCATATGTGTTATGTTTTTTCGCTGCCCCGTGGATCTGCCCCGAGCATGTGTTATGTTTTTTCGCTGCCCCGCCGAACTGCCCCGAGCATGTGTTATGTTTTTTCGCTGCCCCGTCGATCTGCCCCGAGCATGTGTTATGTTTTTTCGCTGCCCCGTCGATCTGCCCCGAGCATGTGTTATGTTTTTTCGCTGCCCCATCGATCTGCCCCGAGCATGTGTTATGTTTTTTCGCTGCCCCGTCGATCTGCCCCGAGCATGTGTTATGTTTTTTCGCTGCCCCGTCGATCTGCCCCGAGCATGTGTTATGTCTTTACCCTGCCCCGACGGCAGCCCCGTCGATCTGCCCCGAGCATGTGTTATATTTTTACCCTGCCCCGTCGATCTGCCCCGAGCATGTGTTATGTTTTTTCGCTGCCCCGTCGATCTGCCCCGAGCATGTGTTATGTTTTTACCCTGCCCCGTCGATCTGCCCCGAGCATGTGTTATGTTTTTACCCTGCCCCGTCGATCTGCCCCGAGCATGTGTTATGTTTTTACCCTGCCCCGTCGATCTGCCCCGAGCATGTGTTATGTTTTTACCCTGCCCCGCCGAACTGCCCCGAGCATGTGTTATTAGGGCTGCCAACTCTTGATTTTGCCATTCCGGGACGCCTGCATTCACTAGGCATTTATAGCCTACCAATTTACACTGTCCACATATATTTTGTAGCCTATAGGCATGGAAATCAGCACGTCATCTCTCAAAAAGCATTATATAGAACAATGGATTAACAGTAGCCCTACATATGACACAATATGCTACTGAGTGTCAGTGGTTTGTAAAGTTTTCAAGACTTGAACCCAGCGCTGTACAACATTCGGTGTTCAGCCAACAACGTTAGGTTTAATAGAGCGCAGAACGCAAAATCATCACACAACTTGTCGAGTTTAGTGTGCAAAGTAACAACATTTTGTCAAGTGAATCTCTACCAGAAATTCCGGGACAATTTGAGATCAATCCGGGACACGGGACGCAAGGGCCGATTCCGGGACTGTCCCGGCGAATCCGGGACGGTTGGCAGCCCTATGTGTTATGTTTTTCGCTGCCCCGTCGATCTGCCCCGAGCATATGTGTTATGTTTTTTCGCTGCCCCTTGGATCTGCCCCGAGCATGTGTTATGTTTTTTCGCTGCCCCGCCGAACTGCCCCGAGCATGTGTTATGTTTTTTCGCTGCCCCGTCGATCTGCCCCGAGCATGTGTTATGTTTTTTCGCTGCCCCGTCGATCTGCCCCGAGCATGTGTTATGTTTTTTCGCTGCCCCGTCGATCCGCCCCGAGCATGTGTTATGTTTTTTCGCTGCCCCGTCGATCTGCCCCGAGCATGTGTTATGTTTTTACCCTGCCCCGTCGAACTGCCCCGAGCATGTGTTATGTTTTTACCCTGCCCCGCCGAACTGCCCCGAGCATGTGTTATGTTTTTTTGCTGCCCCGTCGATCTGCCCAGAGCATGTGTTATGTTTTTACCCTGCCCCGTCGATCTGCCCCGAGCATGTGTTATGTTTTTACCCTGCCCCGCCGAACTGCCCCGAGCATATGTGTTATGTTTTTCGCTGCCCCGTCGATCTGCCCCGAGCATATGTGTTATGTTTTTTCGCTGCCCCTTGGATCTGCCCCGAGCATGTGTTATGTTTTTTCGCTGCCCCGCCGAACTGCCCCGAGCATGTGTTATGTTTTTTCGCTGCCCCGTCGATCTGCCCCGAGCATGTGTTATGTTTTTACCCTGTCCCGTGGATCTGCCCCGAGCATGTGTTATGTTTTTCGCTGCCCCGCCGAACTGCCCCGAGCATGTGTTATGTTTTTTCGCTGCCCCGTCGATCTGCCCCGAGCATGTGTTATGTTTTTTCGCTGCCCCGTCGATCTGCCCCGAGCATGTGTTATGTTTTTTCGCTGCCCCGCCGAACTGCCCCGAGCATGTGTTATGTTTTTTCGCTGCCCCGTCGATCTGCCCCGAGCATGTGTTATGTTTTTACCCTGCCCCGTCGAACTGCCCCGAGCATGTGTTATGTTTTTACCCTGCCCCGCCGAACTGCCCCGAGCATGTGTTATGTTTTTTTCGCTGCCCCGTCGATCTGCCCAGAGCATGTGTTATGTTTTTTCGCTGCCCCGTCGATCTGCCCCGAGCATGTGTTATGTCTTTACCCTGCCCCGACGGCAGCCCCGTCGATCTGCCCCGAGCATGTGTTATATTTTTACCCTGCCCCGTTGATCTGCCCCGAGCATGTTATATTTTTTCGCTGCCCCGTCGATCTGCCCCGAGCATGTGTTATGTTTTTACCCTGCCCCGTCGATCTGCCCCGAGCATGTGTTATGTCTTTACCCTGCCCCGTCGATCTGGCCCGAGCATATGTTATGTTTTTTCGCTGCCCCGTCGATCTGCCCCGAGCATGTGTTATGTTTTTTCGCTGCCCCGTCGATCTGCCCCGAGCATGTGTTATGTTTTTACCCTGCCCCGTCGATCTGCCCCGAGCATGTGTTATGTCTTTACCCTGCCCCGTCGATCTGGCCCGAGCATATGTTATGTTTTTTCGCTGCCCCGTCGATCTGCCCCGAGCATGTGTTATGTTTTTTCGCTGCCCCGTCGATCTGCCCCGAGCATGTGTTATGTTTTTTCGCTGCCCCGTCGAACTGCCCCGAGCACGCGACTCTTCAACCGTCTTCGTGCCGAGGACGTAGGCCAGTCAAAAATACGGGAAAGTCAACATGAACCCACTCATTTACTATGGCAGACCGTTTTTGGAAACACCTTCTTAACCTACAGTAAAAATCCGAATGAATTCAAACATGGGGAAATATGTTTAAATCGGTAATCATTATGATGCAAATTATGACTGTGTAGTAGACCTATAGCGTTTCGCATGGTCATGGCCTATGCATTATGACCGTGGCCTTAAGTGCGTGGTAGTTATCGACCACAGCCTGCAGAGTTCTTGCATAAAATTTTATTTATTTTTGTCTCCAAGATCGACATTTACATTGTTCAGATAATAAATATATTAATCGATATTTAATTTGTTTAAATCGGCAATTTCACTGCATTTCCCGCAGATAAATCGTATTTTCGCCAGTCCTTGAAATGTAAACAAACTCGTATAGGCATGGCTGTTGGTCGGCTGTTCAAAACTAAATTCAAAATTTTAATTATTCCCTATATCGCATTTTGTTAGGATTTCTACCATATATTCTTTAGTCCATTTAGAAACTTTTCGTGCAAAAATTTGCCTGCCATAGTAAATGAGCGGGTTTAAGACTTAATTGACCGGATTAAGGGTTGAAGAGAGAGATTTTCGAAAAACAATACGAAACCTCGGATCAGCCACGTGACCGTGCTGACCAATCACGCTGTGCCCCGATGATCCGCCCCGCCCCGAGGATTCGTATTACCCCCTTCTGAGGATTGAATGGAATGGTGTGACTTACACGCTACCCGATCCGAATCATCTACAGGAGGGATGGCTGCCCGAGTCCACAGGAGTTACGAACTGGCCTCCTTGCAGCTACGTTAACATATCTGCGTATCTCGTCGATCATGACCAACGAGCACTGCTATCCAGACTAGCCAATGATTACAAAGAAGGTTCGTATTTTATTAATTTCAAATACTACCGCACTATATCACGAAGACCAACGGCGGCCGATTTATTTTACTGTACGCCGTCCTGCACGTTCAGGCATTGAAACATTTATATCTGGCAAATAAAACATTCAAGGACATGCAATATTAAATTTCCCGAGCCCAGTTATCTCAAAATCTGTGCAGGTTGAAGTTGGCAACTGAAACACGTTTTGACTCCTGGGAATAAAACGTCGAGCCGTATTGACCGTATTGACATACGCATGCATGACAAGGCCATAGCCAGGGTTTTGTTTCGGGGTTTTTACTCAATCTTGAGCAAGCCGACTAGCAACCAAATCAACCGATTCCAATTTCTTTCCTCACTACATGTCAACATTTAGTATGTAGTTCATCTATGCCTATAGACTTGTCTGCATGTTTTGACCTTGTCAGTTATTCCATCACATAAATAAATGCCCTACTTTTCTTTAGTCAACATTAGCTTTGTTAATCCTCTTACATCAATGTGTAATTATGCTTAAAATGTTTGTTTGAGTTGAAGAGCATTCTCAAATCTTCCAATGTAAGCACCTTCGGCTGAAATATTTATTCAGAACTTCAGCAGCTTCCAAATCATCATCATTATCAGTGCTTAAAGTGTGGACAAATAAGTGCCTGGACGCCCTTACTTTTCCAAAAGAAGTGCCTGGACACCTCTTACCTTTCTAGGCTGCACTGGCCAATAAGTGGCAGGACGGCGTTCAGATTTTAAAAGAAGTGCGTTAACACCGTCCATGACCATCCAGCCACACTTTAAGCCCTGATCATGATTATATCATCGTCATGATTTATTCTATTGTAACATTTCACATAGAAATAAGAGCTTCAACTTTAAATCATCTTAGTTCTTACACTTTCTGTTAATACATTCATTATTTCATTTTTACATTATTTCATTGGGTGTGAGGAAGGGTTTCAAACACCCAAAACAACCTCCTAGATACAGCCTTTATGCATCATACACAATTTTTACATGAATACATATATGCCTGACCTTATCACCAGATTTAACTGATGCTGAGTTTTAGAAAAAGTAACATAGAAGTGTGAGATGGATATCATGTACTGAAATGTCTTCCACATATCTTGTTTTACAGGAAAAGCATTCAGCTACTTCGCATCCCAACAGGCCTGGATCAAGGATGTGTGGTATAACGGCTTGTCAGCAGAAAGCCCTTTCTGCTTTTTGAAATCCGAATGCATGCCGTCGCAAAGAATTCGAGAAATTCCTCACAAGCTTTGGTCAATCATCGAGAAGAAGACTGGCGCTGTGAAAAGTGCCTATTGTTCCTGTTTTGCAGGGTAGGACATTTATGTGTGGATTTCTGCAAAGCATTTTTATACATGACTTTTATATGAAACCTAAAATGTTGCAGTCTTTCCCAACTCAGTTGGGCCTGTATGAGCGCTCATGGCGTTCCCCCATTCATCCTTACAGAGGACAGAGCAAAATGCTTTTTCAGACCAGGTCCCTGGGTGTTGCAACATTAGTTATTCCTTCTGCCATGCTACAAGGGAAGCAAAATTATCAAATTAATTAAATGTTATTTATTTAAATAACATGAAATATTTCACTGCTCAATTTGCCCAATTTTGCTGTGTTCAACTGAATATCTAGGACATACCTTTATAAAAGTTGAATATTTTAATACAACTTGGCATAAAATAAGTTGGATGTGGAATAGGACTGAAACCACCTGGATATGTGTGAATGAGCACAGGGTGCAGTAAGAATATCATTATAGTTTCATGTTTGCTTACCATTTTTTAAAATTGTTGCGTAAATGAATTTGCTATTTTGGTTCCACTTTAGACTCGGATCGACATGCAATCATGTTGGAGCCCTCCTCTTCAAACTGGATTATGCATGGCAGCAAGGACTGACATCAAAGAAGCCATGCACCTCTACAACCAACCAATGGCTGGCACCATCCGTGAAAAGTGTGGAACCGGTTGCAGCAAAAGACAT
This sequence comes from Lumbricus terrestris, assembly GCA_949752735.1. Lineage (NCBI taxonomy): Eukaryota > Metazoa > Annelida > Clitellata > Crassiclitellata > Lumbricidae > Lumbricus > Lumbricus terrestris. The sequence continues at coordinate 28,180,995 of OX457039.1, forward strand.
GGTTATCAGGAAGCCTCGCTTCCATCGTCAGACAACAGCTGCACAGGAAAGGTCTGCGGATCGACGGCTGTTTAATCCTTTGTCACTCAGCCGCACCAAGACAACTAATTCTTTAGACAAATTGCTTCATGAACTCTATCCAGAATGTCCTGATGCCGCAGTTTTCCAGTACTCTTTACCGTTAAATGTGCCACAATATGAGCCCGAGTGTGATGTGAATGTTGGTCGGTATGAGTCTTGTACCACTACGCCCAGCCTGCCACTTCCTTTGTTTACATATGCTAAAGCATTCAGTTCAGTTGAGCAACTGATGGCAAATTTGCAACCACTTTCAATTGAACAGCAGGCATTGGTGGAGCGTGAAACTGTGCAGCAGTCGGATTGCCCAGAATGGTTTGCACATAGACGTGCCAGAATATCAGCATCCATCGCATATGAAATCAATTCATGTGTAGTTAAAGCAGCTCTGACTAAAAGCAGCAAATGTAACAAAACAGGTGATCGGCTTGCATCTTTGATAATTGAACCACCACCACCACTGCTGAATGTAGCATCCCTGCAGTATGGCCATGCAACCGAACCGGTTGCTGTAGAGGCTTACGTAATGCTGGAGCGAAGTAGGCACAGTAATTTAAGAGTTACAAAGTGTGGGCTATTTATTGATAGGGCCACTGTGTATCTGTGTGCATCACCAGATAGACTTGTGTACTGTGATTGTTGTGGTGATGGTTTGCTAGAAGTGAAATGCCCGATTAGTTGCATGGCTGAGGATCCTAAGCATTCAGGCCTTCCTTATCTAAGAAATGAAAATGACATGGTATCACTCAAATCAAACCATAAATATTATGCACAGGTCCAAATGCAGATGGCGGTTGTTGGTCGAAATTGGTGCGATTTCTTTGTTTATACACAAGCAGGCTTTCATTTAGAACGTGTTGCATTTAACCCTGTTTATTGGGATTCTCTTAAAGCTAACTGCTCAGAATTTTTCTGTGGTAGCATTGCTCCTAAGCTGATTGTAAAACATGGAGCTGCGCCATAATTGGATATTGGCTTGCAAAGGTTTTTGTATTTTTAGTTATAGATTTATCATCATGACTACAACAATTTTAAATGTTTCTAGAGTCTAGACTAAGAATTCTATATCTTAAAGGTCTGTAAAGCGTATAAAATGATACTTGAAAAACTGTCGTAATCACATGATTTTGGTTCCTTGCAATCTTGTGTTCTTCAAAGACAATGGCTATGTATGTGATGCATCAATTGGACTTGCATTTCATTATATACTGTATACATGGGCGGAGTTTATCAGGGGATTCTCTTAAAGTTAACTGCTCAGAAATTTTCTGTTGTAGCATGCTCCTAAGCTGATTGTGCCATAATTGGATATCGGCCTACAAAAGTTTTTTTGTAGTTTTAGTTATAGATTTCTCAGCATGACTACAACAATTTTAAATGTTTCTTCAAAGAAAATGGCTATGTAATGTATAAATTGGATTATTTGGACTTGCATTTCATTATATACTGAATACATGGGCGGAGTTTATCAGGGGCCGGAGGGGTTAAACCCAAGAAGCAAAACTTTTGGGCTGAGAAAATATTTGTTGGCGGTGCTCGTTCTGGACGGAGTCTTAGCCGTAACAAAGCCCAAGTTCTTTTTTAGCCCCTACAATAACGGAAACCAAAATCCGCCCATGACTGTATATGCATCTATTTGGTAGATTGTTTCTTCCATAGCAGTGCAGTACACAAATTCAGGTTGTCTTGTCTTTTTGAGTATGATATAAATTTATATTGGTTAAATGTAAAATGCAGTGCTGTTAAATATAACTAGAGGCTAAAGCAGTGGTTCCCAACCTTTTTTGACTCTAGGGCAACTTTCTAGTTTGGAGGACACGAGGGCCGCTTTTTCTTAGTTGAAGGACATTAGGGGGCCACAAGGCTAAAATTTAATTAACTAAAAGCATATAAAATTGTTATAATTGATTCAAAATAAAATGTTTTATGTTATTTATAGACGTCAAAATAAAATAATTTGTAATTGTAAATAATTTTGTGTTTATCATGTCCAAATTGTCAATTTTTTCATGTGTTTTTGTAAATTCTTTGTGAGACGAGGGCCATTTTTTAAGGTTTGGCAGGCCACTTTTGGCCCACGGGCCACGGGTTGGGAACCGCTGGGCTACAGCTTAACACACACACACAGACTATTTCATGTGAAGTTGTTTAATAAAAATGAGCAGAGTATGCAGTAGATTAACTCAGGCCAACTTGTCAGCTATAACACTAAATAGTGCTGATTAAATCACTTAAAATGCAATGTTTGTGATAATACTATATACCAGTTATTCCCAAACTGTGTGCTTCTGTGCTTCGAGAACTTTGCAAGTGTGCCGCTGGAAAAATTCTAATATGTTATTAAAAATTAATTAATACTGATTTTTAATAATACTTAATTAAATCTGTATCTCAGAAAGACAAAGTCTCGAAGGAAAAGCAATGAATCACACAAAAGTACAAAGACGATTACAATGAGTTTTGCAGCTTTGGACTCTGGAAATTCACAATTACCATTCTGTCTAATCGGCAACACAGCTTTGCCGAATGAGTCACTTGTTCCTAGTAAATTAAAATGACTTGTAAGCTAAACATCTAGCTGTAAAAGATAAAACAAAAGAATATTTTTGAGAATCTTGTGGCACAGCAAAATAAGCAATCAAAAAACCTACGAACTACATTATAAGGCCAGAAAAGGGATTGGCTGCAAGCTAAAAAGTCGCACGATAATATTGGCAAAATGCAAGAAGCCGAATCTGTGATGGCACCAGCAATCATCGCAAACCATGCTTGGAACTGAGGCTGCCAAAAAAGTGTAAAAGTTCCATTGTAAAATAACACGATTGCACATGGAATTAAAGACATGACATCAGATTTAATCCTTAGATTCTTAGAAGAACAAGTTACAAGAAAAACTGACGTGCCTAGAGTAGACTGACTAGACTCACTAGAGTATTATTAGACAATTATAATATTGAAATTAGAATATTATTAGATAATAGCGGCAAATGGATTTTAACAAATTGGTAGTTATTGTTAAGTGTGCAGTGAAAAATTTTATTCTTAGTGCGCCGCAAGTCAAAAAAGGTTATGAATCTTTGCTATAAACACCTGCTGAATAATGTCTAGCATATGAATGTTATACAAAAGCACAGGTCTGCCTGTAGAGGACAAATTTTATGTACAGTGAATATAAAACACTATAAATTGCAGTTCTACACCCAGAACCTACAAACAATATTTCCAAAAAAGCTTGGGAGCAATGTCAGTTGGGCATAGGAATGCAATACTAAAACAAGGACTCATGTCTCCTTGCAGACTTTGAAACAGAACAGCTTAATGTTGTAAACATCAGTATTATACCTAGAATAGTATACGAGCTTAATCTATAAGGTTTGTAATACAGTAATACGAAAACATGGATTATTTCTGCTAGCATAGGCCTACTAATGTACGAAGCTATGCATAGAACAGTATAAACTTAACTAAAGCACATTACACAAAAATGAGTACAGAAGAGGACGCTAGACCAAATACTTCATTTGACTAATGGAGGTAGCAAATTGCACAAGGCTGCAGTTATGATTAAGATGTCGTCAAACAATGGGACGAGTGTAAGTGGCAAAACTGAACTTAATATCCTAAACCATTTCAGTCTGTTTATTGCGCGTTCAACATGGATGTGGGCATTGGCTATTTGTCTGGTTTTTCTGACATTTTCTCTCGTCATCTGCACTTTACCAGAACCAGAAGGTGGTATAACTAAACTGGCCTGACGGAAAAGCAAGTCATCTTGGATGGTGAATCCCCTATCCGCCAGAACAACATCCCCAGGATCAATTAAGTCAAGGAATTCAGACTGTTGCACAATAAAGCGATCTGTTGCACGCCCACCCCAGGCCTTAGAAATGAATGAGATGTGACCATTTGGAGCAATGGCAACAAGATACTTAAGGGTGTTGTGGTGTTTATAATCAGACCACGTGGCTGCTTGCAAATAAAGGTCACGTGGTCTGTTTATGAACGTTTCTGAACAATCAATTGTGCATCGAAGACTCGGATATTTCTTTGCCAATGATGCAGGCATAAGTGCCCTAATAACCTGTTTATCTGGCCAAGAAACCAAACCTTTCAACTCATGCGACATCAGCTTAACCCATGTGTTAAAAATCGATGAGCATGAACCAACAGAAATGTGAAACAACCTAGCGAGAAAGGCATTTGAAAGACCAAGTCGAAGCTTCATTAACCCTTTCCCGGGCCCAATTAATGTGGGCACGATATGCATGAAACAAAACCACCAAAAATCTTAGAAAAATAAGCAGATTAATATGTTCTACTTGAAAAAGTTTTTTTGCAAAGTAAAGTAGTAGAAAATTAAGTGGGAAGTATACTTCCCAGTGCCCGGGAAGTGAACTGTACCATGCGAATAATTATATTGTTTTGCAACAGAACTTTTTACATTGCAGTCACTGTATAACAGCAATATCTACACAATACATTGCCTGTTTGCATACACATACATTATGTATAATGTGCATGTATGTTTGTATGTATGTATGCATTTATTTAGACATTTACCTGTATTCATGCATCTATACATTCATGTAAGCAAGCAAAAGATGTGTAAATGCATGTATGTATAGAGGGATATGTAAGAGCATGTGTGCATTGTTGTATGTATGCTAGTATGTATATCTATAGACTATAATATACATGTACATTTACATGCATATCTGTATGTTTGCAATTATGTATGTATGTACGTTTCCATTTATGCATATTTGTATGGGCGTTTGAATATATATAAGCATATGTATACAGATATGTATAATTGTATATGTATATTTCTTTGTTCATGTAAGCATGTATGTTTTATTGTATAATGTATATCTGCAGCCATATATATATATATATATATATATATATATATATATATATATAATATATATGTTTGATTTCATGTATGCATCTGTCTACATGTGCATATATGTGTATATGCTTTTGTGTGTACAGGAATGTATGTATGTATGCATGTATGAACGTATGTATTATATATTATGTATGCATACATTGTATGTATCTGTGCATGAGTATGCATATATAATGCATGTATATAGGCATAATTGCATATATGCAAATTTATGTGTTATACCATGTGTATATATAAATGTATCTCTCTCTATATGTGTATGTATGCATGTATGTATTTATGTATGCATGTATGTATGTATGCATGTATTATATAGTATGCATGTATACTTTGTATGTGTCTATGTATGAGTATGCACATATAATACATGTATATAGGTACAACTGTATGTATGAATGTATGAGTATTTCCATGTGTGTATATGTATATCTTTCTGTATGCATGTGTGTAACTATGTATGTATGTAGGTATAACTGTATGCATGAATATACATGTGTTTCCATGTGTATAAATATGTGTGTCTTTCTGTATGCTTGCATGTATGTATGTATGTATGTATGTATGTATGTATGTATGTATGTATGTATGTATGTAATGTATGTATGTATGTATAATTGTATATATTGTACGTGTATGTAAATATAACACATGTATATAGGTATAACTGTATGTTAGAATGTATATGTGTTTCAATGTGTATGTATATGTGTATCTTTCTGTATGCATGAGCCTGCATGTATGTATATATTATACATGTATGATGTTTGTATTGTATGTGTCTATTTATGAGTGCGGGCATACATGTGTAAATGTATGCATGGAAGCACATATGAATAAATGTACATGTAGGCATGCATATATGTATGTTTCCATGTATACATATATGTGGCTGTCTTTTTGTATGCATGTACATGTATGTATGTATTATATATCTATGCATGTATTGTATATATGTATGTGTGTATGTACATGTGCATTTATGTACGTACATGTATGTATGTCATTATATGTAAACCACAAATACAATATGCAAGCTGTTTCCCATTGAAATACACATACAAATCAGGGTGGGAAGTATACTTCCCGTGGCCCGGGAAAGGGTTAACACCAGCACCAATTCTGATTTCACCGATAATCGCCTCCAAACTCCTGGTTTTCTGGGGGTAGACTGGACAGTTTTTCTACTGGACTTTAATTTTCTTTTGGTTCTAGACTTCAAACTTTGCTTAGAACCCTTCCAGTACCGCATTTTCTCTGCTTTAGGCTTCAAAAAGTTGCATAAAGCATTCAGTGCACCTGCACTCTGCAAACCTGTGTTCATTCGTACTAGTGAGTCTGTTTCGATGAATTGCTCACACACGTCAACATTTATGCTCTGTCTTTCTGTCTTACATGCATTGTGACATATTGCAATCTCCAGAGTTTTTATTCTTTGCTTCAACTGCACTATAATTTGATCTTTAGTGCAACAGTTAGAACAGCTAACATTGTCACCAACTAATGGTGCAGCACTGTAGGAATGATCAACCAATGGGTTCTGTTGATGACGATCATTCCTCAGTTCACTTGAGCCGCTGCTACAGCTGTGACAGGCTGTACGATCTATCACATCTGCGACGATGGAACCCATGACATCAGATGGACCTTGTGTCATCGAACTTGAATTGCCTCGAAATATTGCAGCAGAACTCTCTGCACCAGATGCCACGTCCAGTTTGATTCTTTTTGGTTGAAGGCATTGTCGTGTTTTTGGTGGAGGTCTTCGCTTTTTATCTTGCACAGCATATCTGAAATCATCAATGAAAAATAAACAAATTGTTAATAATGTGAAGGGATTGTTGCCTTTTATATGTGGTTGTACAACATGAATGACCTAATGAATGAATCTACTCGTGACTTATTTGGATATGTTTTCAAAATGTCACCCAGACAAAGTACTCGGAAATTATACCATTGGTTTTTGAAACATTTCCACGATCTGTTCGAAAAAGAATATCCATATGTCGAAATCAGCTTCTGACTAGTTATATATATATGTATATATATATATATATATATACATATATATATATATATATATATACTTAGTTTATTCAAGAAAATTAAGTTGACAGACTGCAACTTATTACATGAAGAGAAAATAAAATAAGAAAAGAAATGGACTAAAATAACAGTGTCTACAGAAATTCAGATTGGAAGCATGCAAAATATTGATTACTGGTTCCCAGAGTTAACACTGCGAACAGTCTTAAAAAGTGCTCAAAGAGATGAATTAAAGTCATCTTTGCTTGGCAGTTTAAAGTCATGTGGTCGCGAACGCAAAGCCTACGGCCTTTTAACAGTAGGTGGAAATTATCTATGTGAAGTCAGATCTCTAGCATGACCACCATAAAACAGAAACTGAGAACAATCCTTGTCTGTTGAGGATGAAATTATTATTCTGTGTAGAGCTACATGTGTATCTCTCTAGTCTAGTAATCTCTACGATTCCTCCGAGTCATGTCAGGTGGTGAAGTTCTTATAAATCGAAGCAACCAGGCACAAATTCTGCACTATGCTTGATGAAAATACTTTAACACATTACCCTAATGCAGTATACAGAGTAATTTTCAATATTCTATTAAAGCATGCATTTGTAACATGATATTATAGACTGCACGAGTAATAAATTACATAAAATGTTTAGAACTGTAAATCTAGACATTATTCAAAGTTGAAAATTACAATTAAGCCAATAAGTATTTTATGTATTTCTTGAAATCCTGGATGGGTGAAACACACTGGGTTCCGAAAGCACATGACTGCTTTTTGAAAGATTCTTTCAATGTAAAGAGGGTTGAACACCACTGGCTTAGGTTAATTAAGTAAATTAAATTGCACAGTTGCACGATATACACACCCCATTTTAAGATTTGGAAACGGATTTTCCTCAGTTGGGCGACCATCAGGAAAGTGCTTTGAACAAATACGATGGTGTGCAGATGGTTTCCAGATCCCTCCATCCACAGCTTTCCTGTTAACCTGAAATAGTTGCATATGTATTAATGATGAGTACATTTTCATGTTCAGAGCTCCATTCCCAGAACCCCTGCTAACACTTTCTTCTCTTGTTTTGCGACTATTCAATTAGCCATGCTGATTTTTGGTGCACCTCTGAGCAGTGCCCTTGAAGAGTTTTGCAGCAAAGTGTGAGCATTTCAACCATTAATATAAGAGTAATTAGATGTATGCATACAGTGAAACTGACCAATAGATAGATACGAAAAGTGTGACTGGCCACAGATGAAATGCGTCTTAGCATACTGCTAATAAGTAAAGTAAGCAAATATATTCTTTATTGAACAGTTCAGTACTATTACTATTCTTTTATTGAAAAACTCATTGACACACATGCAACAAGGTACAAAAGCTGCTGTTTAGAGTAAGGATTTATAATGACAAATAATTGTCAATAAAGAGGCTGAGGAGTGAATTAATGATTAAATTCTGTATAATATTATAGGAGTATAAACTATTTGTTCAGTTGAGTACATCGTGGAATGAAATTTGCATGGTTCTTAGCTTACAAAATAAAAATCATCGGGCAGGGTCGCAGGTTATAATGTGGAATGACTTTCGGTTGGTTACAGAGAGCGTGCAACTCATCTCTACCTTCCCTTTCTTTACTTAATGAAACGCCTGCAAACGCACTGCGCTGTAGATGTTATGCAACAATCTTAACTAACGTCAATTTTGATTACCAACAGAACAGACAGCCTGCAATGCACGGCGCTAATAGCAGCCTACATTATTGTACGTCCGCCCAACGGGGTTCGAACTCGTTACCTCTCGTTCTCCATGCCAGTGTGTTATCCAATGCGCTACCCTAGGTAACAGGAATTCAGATAGGTGAAAACAAAGAAAGCATAATTAACATCTTACCAATTTTGTCCATTCCAGAAGCAATGACTTTTCTTTGGGGAATGTAAACAGTTCAAATGGCGCTGGACATAAACAGTGAGCAACACCCTTGTTGCAGCCATGGATGTCGCCAGCGGCAGAGCTGGTAATCTCCACTCCCGCAACTAACTACCGCGCACATACGCATGTCACTATGGCATCGGTTAAATAATCCTATAAGGAAATTTACTAAGAACTAATATCGATTAACCAATCACATATTTAGTAATCGCTTCAAACTAGATGACAGCATCTCGATAATGGCAGTGTTCTGTTTATTCCCGTTGACCTATGCCCCGGAAGCAGAAGTAAAATAGCTGCGCATGCGCATTGCTAATGCTGAAGTGGCTTATTAATCTATCTTTGATCTTTCGCATGCTTCCAGCCTGTATTCTGCGGACAATCGTTACTTCAGCCTATTTACTTCTTTAAAATACTTTTGTTTGTTTGTTTCATGTAATAAGTTGCGGTGTGTCAACTTAGTTTTTCTTGAATAAACGAAGTATATAATATAGCTTCACTGTCTACCAAATAAGAATCTGAAATAGAATAAAAACACAGCCGATGCTGTGGTGATGCAGTCCACCAGAACCAATAATTAATTTGCCAACAGAGGATATGATAAAGCAGCGGTGGATGTCTACTTCCGCATTATATCTGTTTCATTAAGCAGTCGATACCTTTACCATTATATGCACGATCAAACATTTAAATCCAGGAAACATCATATGACGCCATGCAGATCATTAACCGTGACCGAGAGAGCATGGTAGAAACTGTCTCCTATATAGGGTTAGACGACTCTTTCTAGTCATGTTCCCGCTGGAGGGCAAGGCCCATCAGAGTCTTTGTCTGGATAATAATTATAGCCGATCTGCACCGGCTTCGTGTTTTCTTGATAGCCATGAAAGTATGTTTGCATCATATGTAAGGATTTTATAGGCGTTGTCGTACTTGTACGTGTCATCAACGCACTGGTACTTGTACATGCATTGGTACTTGCACTGGCCCCTGCAATGGTACTTGCACTGGCAGTTGTAGTGGTGTTCGTACTGGTACTTGCACTGGCAGTTGTAGTGGTACTTGTACTGGTATTTGCACTGGCAGTTGTACCGATACTGTACACCGTTCCGAATGGACCGTCTTTCTCAGTCCGTACAGGACACATATCAACGTCTTCTCAAGACAAATACTAGTGAACTGCTTCTAAATACAAAGCCTGCTAGTAACTGTCAAAAAGCTACAAGTCTTTAAGACATTCCTACTATACAAATTCTAAGAAGGTGTTGCACACATATTCTAAATGCAACATGCATGCCAATTAAACATTAGTTCCTTTTGCTCGTACTGCGGGTGGCTCGGTCGCAATATAAACGTGGAGTAGCGGTGGTGAAGGATCTCACCCTCAGGGTCGAAGCCATAACACAGCCGCTATATAAATATGCGATTACATTTACATTTACTACTACCATGAAGAATCGAGCCTTTTCTGTGGTTGGTCCAGTGGTCTGGAATGGCCTTCCTTTTGAGCTACGCCTACACCCTGGGACTCTACCAGGATCCTTCCTTACTAAACTTAAAACTGTTCTTTTTGTGCGCGCTGGAGTCGGGAGCGCCTCTGAGTAGTTTTTTCTTGAAGGAGCGCTATATAAATGTCCGAATGAATGAAACAGAAACTTTCTGGTCTTATAGGCTATTCCGTAGCAGCTTTGGGATTTTATACACTGTTGATTAAAAGCCGTAAATGTAGTCTACAGGTTTTTCATATTGTGACCGTGTTGAACTCGCACCTGCCAATTTTTTATGAATTCATCGAGTGTCATCTTTCGCCAAATCTCCCTGCTTTAATGGGCGATAGGCCATCTGTGGTCCCCCGTATATACCATACCATACAACTTTTGGGTTGATAAAGTGACTCTCGCAGTAGCCTACAACCTAATCAGTGTACACATCATTTTCATGATCCTTTGTCCCAGATAATGGTCTTTTAGGTTGTTTGTTGCAGACCTTGAAAAAGACACGGCAGTTAGCATTGACCAACTTTCGAAAATCGGGTCGTTTCCAGTTGTTTAGGAAGCAGAACAATTTTTGTTGTCTTTGTCAGTAAATCACAAACGACGAGTGATGTCGGGGCAATGACGTGTATTCCATTATGCCACTGCTGGGCTGAGCATGCAGCTATCTCAGCTTTTGGCCGATGATCATCTGAGATTAATCCGGCCGAAGAGAGAGAGTCGGAGTTTATCCGGTGCATTGAAATTCTGATATTTCTCTTGGCGCAGGTTGATCAAATCTCACAGTGGGGAGCCGACATCTCTGCATTTATACTTTTTTAGATTTCAATTGCGCTAGAGATACTAACATTTGACTTTTGCAATTACTTAGGCTACTTATAATTGACTTCAACTTTTTTTCTAACTCTGCTTAAACCCTGTGCCTACTCAGTATATTATTAATTGATTAATTATTATTCATGATTTATTATTATATTATAATTACTATTATTATTTTAGATCTAAGATCTATTCTTACTAAAATTGTTTTCTTGTCAACAAAACATGCAAAGGTAAAGTGCACTTGAGAGGCATTTGCGCAAAATGTCGTTTATAATGAATGCGTATACAGTAGACGAACATAGCCTATAGCCTAGACATTTTGTATACATACATCCAGGTTCTTAACATTTAGCCACAAAATGTCAAGATTTCCACATATTTTTATAAAAATTTCTAATCTGTAGAAACGGACACAAAACGGAGCAGCAACATAATTATAATAGTGCAGTGTTTTTGCCCCAAACAGCCTTCGATCTTTAGTTGCAATAAAACGAACATTCGACTAAGCAGCAGCAGCACCCCGTTGTTGCAACAGATTGCAACATGCATGGACGATCTGATATGTCTTCTCATCTAAAAGCCAAGATGACGTCTATATGTGTATATGTGCATTATGCATATTATATATATATATATATAATTGTGTGCACTTATAAGAAGGCCATTCCATTATATAGATTAATGGAAATGCAGCCTGACTTGTCTAGACAAACCGTATGAACCCTCCATTGGGGCATTCAGTGCATCTATGTGATACGCTTTGAGGAGAGCGGCAATATGACTACAGTCTACCGATTCCGTCGATCGAAGGTCCATTTAGTTCGGAGGCTGCAGAAACAAAAAATGTGCAGTTATCGAGGTGCATCAGTGTCAAAATGCTTGCGTTAATTTTGTTAATCTTGTTCAAAAGCAGATCTCACCGACCGGAATTTCTGTCTTATAGGCCTAAGCACAATCTGTGTGTAAACGTAGTTTTCATTGTAAGGCTTAGTCTTAATTGGTCATCAGACATTTTCATTTTTCCACATCTGTCTAGGTACAGTTGGCTTATCTATAATTATAAATAAAGAGAAGATTCTGTGTGTGTGTGTGTGTGTGTGTGTGTGTGTCTGTATGTTTTGGATGCATTTAGACAGTTTTGCATCTTTCACTCCAAACCTTCACTACTGTGTCCGCCTTGGCATGGGACACCCAGTGGAGGGGTTCGCGAATCTCTGCCACCATGGGGGCCAGGGTGGGGAGCAAAACCCTTCGTTTTCGCTACTTTTTCAACCGTTGCCATACATAGTTTAACACTTATTTACCTGAAACGGTACAGCTAGACAGATTTTTTACACGGGACACCTCGCCCCCACCCAACAACTTTCTCAAATTTCCCGGACAACGCTGGATACCCCAGCTAGTATCATGCACAGGGTGCGCCAAAAAAAAGACCCCCTAGGTTTTTTGCCAATATCTTGACCAAAAGTAAGAATTTCCAAATGAAATCTTACAGGCTTATAGACAATTCATATTTACACATTATTGCCAGATTTCATCAAAATATTTCAAACAGAACAAAAGTTACATCACTTTTAGTGAAGCCACCCACCGTTTTTTGACGATTCAAAAACGCGACGCAACAAAAAGTGACAAAAACCAATCTAATTATTCTGGCCAATATCTTGGCCAAAAGTAAGAATATCAAAATGAAATTTTCCACGCTTAAAGACAATTCATATCTGCATATGATGGCCGGATTACATAATAATATTTCAAACAGAACAAAAGTTATACCACTTTTAGGGAGGTCACCCACCGTTTTTTGACGATTCAAAGGCGTAACGCAGCAAAAAGTATCAAAAACACGATTTTATTACGTCTCATCTCAACTAATTGGTATCATATAGCCTTGATAATACCAGATGATCATTATTATTACTATTTAAAAGAGAAACAGGGTACCAGCGTAGCTGCGCGTCACTGAGAAGTCACTTAGCAAGATGACAATCAAATTGGTAAATAAGGAATCTGTCAGATTAATCAGAGGTCCATCAAGAACTTTGCAAAGAAACTCAAAAGAAGTTTTGTCACTTGTGGTGGGCACATTGAACACAAGTTGTGAAGCACTACCAAGTTCATTTGACAACAGTTATTTGAGATGAGGCTTAATACAATCGTGTTTTTGTTACTTTTTGTTGTGTTTCGTTTTTGAATCATGAAAAAACGGTGGGTGGCCTCACTAAAAGTGGTATAACGTTTGTCCTGTTTGAAATTTTTTGATGAAATCTGACCACCATGTGCAGATATCAATTGTCTTGAAGCCTGTAAAATTTCATTTCGATATTCTTAGTTTTGGCCAAGATATTGGCAAAAAACCTAATTTTTGTTGCGCTTCGTTTTTGAGTCGTCAAAAAACGGAGGGTGACCTCACTAAAAGTGATGCAACTTTTGTTGTGTTTGAAATATTTTGATGAAATCTGGCCATAATGTGTAAATATGAATTGCCTATAAGCCTGTAAAATTTCATTTGGAAATTCTTACTTTTGGTGAAAATATTGGCAAAAAACCTAGGGGGGTCTTTTTTTGGCGCACCCTGTATATTGTAGGTCTTTGTATAATCATTCTTGTACTTGCACCAAAGTACCGGTAGGCTACATATGGACTGCATATGTACATTATAGGCCTATATCAGCACTTTGTACTGATATTTGTTCTTGCAATTGTAGAGACGCTCGTACAGGCACTTGTACTGGTTTTTGTGCTAATAGTGGTACTTGAAACCTAAGTAGACCTTCTTATGGAACACCTTCGGCGTCCTTCGCTCTACATCATGACTTCAGATACAATAATGCAGCGGTCATCGCATCCTTATGAAGTGGATGATGACGCGTCTCCTTAATTGTATCTTTGTCGGGCTTGTTGTATGCCTACTATCATAAGACAGTACATAGCCTACATGTAGCAACACAGAATAGCTATATGCAGTAACGGCAGCACTTGCCTGTTAAACAATGAACAACATGAATCTGTGTTCTTTTAGTGTTTGATATGTCTCATCTGAAATGTAACAGACATCAAGCAACACTGACTTGCATCTCATGAGTGCTGCATTAGATTACACAGCGCTAGTGAATAAGCCGTGCATGCCTTGCGCTTGTCTTTCAACTTGCGCTTCAAAAGATTGGAGATAACGATTGCAATCAAGTGATGGTTTGTTTCGGTTCTGTTTTCAGTAACAAGTGGCAAGAACGACGTCTTAATGCTGTTCTCTCTTCACAACTACACCGACATGCAGGTCGACGAAGCGGAGCTGTCCGTCCTTCTGAGCTGCAGGCCACTGCCAGCCAATCAGAGCGCCGCCGTATCCCGCAAACCGGAAGTGCGTCGGATAACCATCGTCGTCTACAGAGAGACCGGAAACGCAACGTCTTCTGGGAACGCGTCATCTGACGTCGACCGAACGTCGAGAACGGTGTGCTCGTTTCAGATTCGCCGGACGAAGTGGGTGAAGGTTCTACTGATGAGGGGCTGGATAGAGGAGGCGCTCAGCTCACCCACCAGGACCCTACGACTTCGTCTGGCCTACAATAAACCGGATTCCATCGACGTTGTTACGACGGATCAGCGAAGGGGGACGGATCGAGGGAGAACGGATAGGAAGCGACTGAGGACAGGGAGGGTGGGCGAGGCGTCACCGCCCCCCTCGCCCCAGCGACGACCGAAGGATCTGAGTGAAAACCGGAGTCGGAGAAAAACCAGTCCGGTACTTGTGGTTATGAAGAGAGAGAAACTGTCCACATCTTAGAGTCCTTCCTCGTTGATTCTTGGGATTTCTCGACGTCGCCAAGACAAGATCCTCGCCCTCTGTCTGACAACTCGGTTCGTCGCTTCGAACCGTCGCTTCGGAATTCATCTCGAATTCTTTTACAGAGACTTTCGGAACTGAGAGCAAGTTTCTGGGAGCGAAAACTGCTTATTAATTTGTTGTGAGAACATTGTGCATGATTTGGTTCTTTTGTCCGATTTCTTATTATCTCACAAAATGCATTTGAAGATATGCATCCAATTTAAACGATTGCACGAGTTATAATAAGCTTATTTGACCAATGCTTTAATTTCATATATCTTTATAAACACATTAACGTTTTGGAATCCCAGAATCATTTTTACTGCACTGCCGCCGTTAAGTTGCTAAAGCCGAGACTTATCGGTGGACAGAAGACAATACAGGAAGAATGACCAGCATTTGCTTTTCGACAGTTTGCGTGAAAGATAGAAACAAAGCCCAGATGTTGAGGATGCTCGCATTCTCTGTTTCAGCAATTAGTCTAACATTTACAAAACGACAAATTAAAGTCAAAATGACAAAAGTCAACCATTAACTTTTGATGAGAATGACACAATGACGCAGATTGGCAAACGCCGTCAACGAGTTCAGTAAATAAATTATTATGGACGAAGAACCGGTTCCAGCTGCTCTTCAATTAGACGAAGAACCGGTTCCAGCTTCTGCTCACCACTGAAATAAGCGCAAGTATTTGCTCACCATGCGTAGTTTCTGCTACGATTTCACAAATCGATTCGATTGTTGGAACGTGCTCAACTCTTTGGCACAGTTGTTAACTCAAGTTAACACGGGTCAACTTTATGAAGCCCTTGCGCCTCCGCGATAGCAATATGATAGAAGCGTTTCTAAAATCGCAAGACTGACCTACATACATGCACGTTTTCATAGCGATTAGTATTGCCGTCTTTTAGCATACGATATATGTCGGTGCAGTTGGCATCATGGGCCTGCGCATATTTTTGCATGATTTGCAAATTACATTGGTCATTGGTCATGGCCAATTTTTTCGGAAGAGCTTGACGGATGCAAAGCAGGAAATGAAGAACATAGGAATTTTTCGTTGAGGTTTCTCGATGGTCATTTTTTGCTTCACTGTGCGCATCATTAGTGGCAACTTAGCGCATTTGTGTGAAGAAATTGATAGGTGCCCATTTTCCTGGGGGCCGTGGCCCTCTTGCTCTATGCTCGGGATCCCATGGATGATATTAAGAAGCACCTTCTTTAAATGACGCAAGCTACTGGTGAATTTAACCACATAGCCTACAGATGATTCCACGGGTAGATGTATTGAGATGACGTCACAAGACATCGGTATCTGTTGCACTTAGGCTTAATTCGTGATATCTGGAAATCATTTGACTCCTGCAGATCAAATGTCTACTGATTTTCTAACAAATGTGTTTGCTTGTATACAGCAGATACTTTCTTTTTGTTGAGATTTACGAGACAAACGTTGTACGATACATGTAGCTTCCAGATATCAATCTGTGTGTTTACTTTGTATCATTGTATCATTGTATGCGGTTACAAAATCTATAGGGTCTAAGTATATGGTGGTTTTGGTTTTATGTCATTCGTGGAATTACCTATTGAATAATTCGTACAAGATATACAACTGTATATATTATACCGTATATATTTTATTTATACATACGCAATCGCATGAATAGGTCTTGCATCTCTAAATATACAGGCTAGTACCGATGGGTGGCTGTACATGCATGCACATGCACATGCCTGAATTGTAGGATTTTCAATATGGGTTCAATAACTGCAAGCCTTAGACTATGTGTTGTCAGCGTTTAACCTGCGAAGTCCTCGCGAACTCTCAAAAGCTCATCTGCGAGAAAAGCTCTCACCAGACGAGTATAACTAGTCATAAAATGGGTAAAAATGTATTCGCCATGATATTCGTATATTCTTTGTTGTGTTAGCTGTCGAACTGAAAGTCCCTATTTAGACTTTCGCTATCTAATTATTTTCAGTTTCAGTTTTATTGCGATGCAAAGCGAAGTCATAGTTATAATTTAACGTGTGTTTGGTGTCGGTCTTTAAAGTCATCGATTATCCTGTAAGATTACTGATATTTTTAGATATTCGTGTTGACCAGTTTTAATGAAGATTTTGTTGATGGTGACACGAAACGGAGTATCCCCCCTGAAAGCTATCCGGGGGGATGAATTAATCTATCCCCTCGGATGGAATTAACCGGTCTATACTATCCGGGGGGATAAACCATTCTATCCCCTTTATTGAAAAATGAGCAATATAAAAACATTATGCTGTAATCAAAATTTTACGTGATTCTAATTGTTTTAAGAGTCCTAAGCAATGCTCGGATAAAGGCAACTCGAATTTATTTAGTGACTCTGAGTGTTCTCAAGTGTTTTAAATGTTTTAAGTGCTCTAAAAACGGGGCAAAACAAATTATCTAGTAGGAATAAACATACCTGTTAGTGTCATTGTTCAAAACAAAGCAGATGAAAATTAATTTGCCAAAAAAATACACGTGGAAGCGGTTTTTTCGACTTTTTTAATTTGGGGGGATACAATTAATACGGGGGATACTTTATTTCGTGTCACCGGCAATCGCGGTGATGTATGATTAAATTAAACGCTGCTGTGTTTGTAAGCACTCATGAATCCGATAAACAGCAATTTCATTCGGTCATTGGTATTCATTGATATTCATTGGTATTCATTGCGACGGTGAACTTTTTTCAAATCCAGACATAAACAGTGAAAACACCTAAATTTAAAAAAAATTCTAACTGTGACAGAAAGATTGGTTTCTGCGAGTTTCATGGATTTACTCATTTTCAATTCAGTCGAGTGTCAACTGTTCACTTTGCCGATTATTTACGGTTTTCTCAGGCATGGTATTTAGTGTATTCAATTGCACTTTACACGTAGACTCGTAGAGCCCCTATATTTATTTGACATTGAAGATCTTTGAACAAAATTATATATCTTTGCATAAATAGGTTACAATATCTATCCATGTAACGTAATCAACGAATACGAATGTCTATCAATTATTTTTGAGCGTCGTATGAACGCTAATTGTGAAAATTATCGTTCTGTCCTTGATCGTTGTAACTGGATATTGCAGCTTTATATTCTATGCTAATTGAGATAATGAACCGGAAGTAAGAGGTGATCGTTGGTCTGTTTGGTTGTGCTGCGATTCTTCTCACCGTTTTGGTTAATTCGTTCCAGTTGCAAGCAATCATGAGAATGCAAATTGGGAAGAAACAGAGTCCAGACGGACGGACGGATAACCTTCGGTCAAAAGAAAAGAAACTGCACCAAAACTTTGTGTTAATGAGTTATAATCTTATTTTATAAAGTCTCGATTTATTAAAAAGTTTTGGTGATTTATTTGTTTCAACGTGCGCATAGTTAGTGTTTCGTGCATGAGAATATGAACATTCACTGTATACGCAGAGAAGCGAGGCAGAGAGGCAGAGAATGTGGCTCATACGGTAGACATGTAATAGGCTATTTTTCAAAGGGTAAATATGATGTTTGTTTTATGTGTGCTTTATCAAATACACCGTTACAATTCGGAGCGTTGGAAATTGGAATGATATCTTTGTAGACACAGATCCATTCTCATTGAACAAGAAACTCGACTTACTATAGATGTAGCTTTGCTCGCACTAATTCCCGTCTGTTCTATAATAGAGTCACTGGTCCTTCAATCTGAACTAAGATCCCTCAAGAAATCAGACAATCTCCATCGTTGTCATTGTTTAAGAAAAAGTTACTCTCTCGTTTAGTCGGTAATAGCAACAATGTGTTATGATGTATCAAAACGTTTGTCTATTAAGCCACTCACGCATACTGTTTTTGCCCTTATTATTTCGTTATTCTTTCTTATTTGGTTAAGAGTTTGCTCTGTCTAATTTAGTTAAGATATCCTAAGTAATTGTAATCATTCACTGTCTTACTTAATAGCTATTGTCGGCCGTTACATCTATGTGTGTTTTACATGTAGGCCTACGTAGGTGTCCCTATCTAGCAGGGCCAGTGATCCCTTCAGGGCCTATCCTTGTGGCCATTCCGCTTTGAAAATGTGACTTGCAATCCATAAATGTAAAAATGTTTGGTCACAAAAATAAATGATTGATTGATTGATTGATTTGGAAGAATAAACAAATTTCCACTTGTAACCAACAATACAGGAAAATCAGCAAACAATTAGGCCTACCTTTAATGTGTATTACAATCTGTACACCTTCTTACAATCTATGTAAGCCAAACCGTTGCTTCGGGCATGTCTAAAACACTATCAGGATTGTCTGGTTTTCTCATCAAAAGAGCTTTTAGTTTCAGTTACGACAATTTTTTCCATTTTGCTATCTACGTATATCATATGAATCTAATCCACATTTCCATCTGTTGTCTATCTTTTTGTTCCATTCTGTTATACAGGCTATGTCATCTGTTTCTCTTCTTCCATTCGGCCTTCTCTTTCCTTCAATTATTTCTTATTAAAGAGGAAATTATCTTCGACCATAAAACAATAAATCAATGCTTTGGTGTCAAACTGTCGCCATGATAAATGGTGGGAATTGAAGAATGCTTCAAAGGCTGCGGGCAATTCCCTATACCCTCCATTGGAGGATAGGAGTATACGCATACCTACTATCAGCATCCCAATAGCGCAGGGATTTAGTTTTCTGCATCACATTAAGTATTTTAATTAAGTCGGGCAAAAATCTGACGGATGGGAGGGTTCAGTGTTAACTATATGTTATATAGTAACATGAGGATTAGAATACGGCAATTTTGGGGGTCAGAATAGCTAATTGGGCAGGCAATAGAAAATTATCTGGGGGGTACATGTCTCTAGCAGAAAGTGATTTCATCACAATCACAAGCATATAAAGAATCGACTTCGCGGCTGAAGATGAACTGGTAAGCAAACATCAAAATAATCCTTTCGATATTAGGCTTACGTATAAAATTAATATGGAGACCGATAAACGAGGTCATATGTTTCTTTTCGACTATCAGTCGGCTGCCTCACGAGATAGACATTGAATAACTTTCGGAGAATAAACTGGACAGCCCTCGAGTATAGACTATATATAATTATAGTCCTAATTATATACATGTATATAATGTATATACGTGGACCTACTTCAGGCGTTTTGAGTAGCTTGGCATTTTACAAGTAACTTAGGTAATCACAGTCATGTGACGGGACTCATGTCATCTCATCTGCTGTGCTTCTCATCGTTCTGTTCTTGGGATTAATCCTATACACTACTCCACTCAGCTTACCGGTATAAAAGCATTCATAAAACCACTCATAAAAGAATCCTCAGTTGACCATCGCCTGTGTCCTGAGTGCTGACGACTAGTAATTGTTGTTCATCTCATTCTCTACCTGCAGCAGCAGCTTCTTCGAATCGATAGATTATCTTCTTAATGTGGTTTCCCAAATCTCTTCCTGGACGACATCAAATGTCCTGTGCTTGAAACCTTCTAAACCGGAATTGATTTTTATAGGCCTGCGTGAGCAACTGAAGAAAATCTCAGATCCTTCTATTTCCATCAACCTTTGACCCCGTATCTCCACGCATTTTCTTCAAATTCTCCTGCTCGAATTTCGAAACCTATAGATGTGATTTCTTTTATCAAAACCTGACAACATCGCCCATCTCTTCCGCTCTTGATTCATGCATATCCGTCACCTTTGCAGAATCCACCCTATGCTCGGCTTTAAAACTGCATCCACAATCGCTGCATCCATATAATTATAGTTTATGTCGAATTTGTCTTTTTCAATTTTCTATTCCTGAACATAGACATCACTCAAATAAACCGCGTTCAAGGCTCAAGCAATAACCAGAATGCCCTCGCCAGTGCTATTACGCCACCACATCACTTCTGTCTTCAAATCAATCCTCTGGCTCTATAGTATATACCTGAATGCATGGGAAACAAAGTTCTTTCACTCGCTTACAATATACGCTTCAATCATCCCAGTCATTCTATCTTCGTCAGCTGTTCACCATTCAGCCACTTCGTTCAACTCACTCCTGATAATCCATTACGCTGCTTCGGCAGCTTCGCCCTTCCATCACCTCATCACTAAAATTTATAAATCGTTCTATAGCGCCATTGCTGTTCCGCCTCTTTTGAACAAACTTCCGCCAGCACTGCGACAAACATCTGACCCATCAAACGAACTCACCAAAACTCCATCTCTCGCTATAGTACATCCCCATACATGTAGGTCTTTCACTGAAATCATTGCTCTTTCACAGATCCCATTCTTCATGATTCTTCCGCTTCCCCCAACCTCCTGCATGTGCCGTTTCAACTCTAAACATCATCCACCATAGCCTAACTCCTCGCCTGACTCTCCGGATCTTCATTCCTCATATATCGACTTTGTTTTGATTGAGCGCCTGTGAATAAGCTGGCTCCCTTGATTTAGATCTTAAGGACGCTGTAGAAGTTCCGAGTTTACGGTTACGATTAGGTCTACGTTTGGCACATGCATGGTGCATGTGGATTGTGGACGTGCCTGCTTGTATATAAGAATAATTAATTTAGATGCACCAAACAGCATTGGTTACGCAGCTTAAGTAGCCAGGCTGGAGCACTGCATCTCAGGTCTGCACCTCTGCTTCCCTGTCCGACAGTGTCCGTCCGCCTGCGTGTCTTTTTGTCCGTCTGCTTTCCATCCTTCCATCCATTGCCTCGCTGTCAGTATCCAGCATCTGCTTCAGCCTCCTCCTCTTCTCTTGCTTCCTCTGATCGTTTTGTCCTTTCTCACTTACAGCTCCGTTCACTGTTCTCTCGCATGCATAGGCGTAGGAGACGGGGGTCCAGGGGGGGCAAATGCCCCCCCAAATTTCGGGCAAGTCTGTTTTTTCGGGCAAGTAGGCCCGGGAAAATATTAACCAAACTTCTTGAAGTTCAACGTTCATTAGTATAGGCCTACCACATTATCTTCCAGTTCAATCTTGCCCGAATCGAGTTAGATATTAGCTCACAACAACCATGGTTAGCAGAAATTCCCGAAAAAGTTCTGAATTCACGGTAGCATTTTATAAATAAGCTTAATGGCGAGAATCGCAGCAAATTCATGAGCCGAAATAAGCCCCAAAATCTTGCCCGAATCGAGTTAGTTATTAGCTCACAACATTACTATGGATGGCAGAAATTCCCGAAAAAGTTCTGAATTCACGGCAAATAGGCCTAATGGCTGGAGTCGCAGCAAATTCAAGAGCCGAAATTTGACCGAAAATTGCGACTATTCGTGGCATTTGGGGAAATTCACAGCATTTGCATGGTGCAACAGAACACGGAATTCACTGCCTGAATGACATCGAAATTTCTACTGATCATGAGGCAAAATAGACACGATAATCTTGCGATCATCAACATTGAACGTGCAGATCTTGGTCTGCTTTTTGTCAAGTGTGCGGGATCAGGGTGTTGCACTTGATAGCTCACTTATTATTACGGGAAGGATAATACCTTAACTGCATGAGCACTTTCCAAAAGCACACGTTCCTCTTATTTTCATTTAAGGTGTCTCAGGATCTTTCGCTGTTCTGTCTCCACCCATTGGCTTCCTCTCCGTGCTCACATACAATCTAAATTCCTCACTCTGGTCTTCAAGGCTCAGCGGGGTTTTGCCCCAAATATATAGCCGACGTTATACTAAGGCCTCATTCAGCTTCCTCCAGCCGTCCACTTCGTTCATCCAACAGACTTGACTCTTGCTTCCGCCTTCTAGAACTGCAATGGCTCAGTCTTGATCATTTGCCTCAATTGGTCCTCCTCTTTGAAATGAGCTTTCTCCTTGCGTTCGCTCTATACACTTTCTGTGGCAATCTCTCTTCATCATTCTCTCATCTTAAAACCTGCCTCTTCGAGAGCGGTTTTGCTGACTATTAGCCCCTCTGAAGTCTGAACGGTTCACCCTACTGAGGCGATTTGTAGATGATTAGATACAATGAAAAACAATCTACAATTATGAATTTAATCAGTTGCTCGTGTGAAGTTTGAGCTGGTTAAGCGTCAGGAATATATACATAGGCTACATAATAAATTTGCATATAATTATGCCTAAAATTACCAAGCCTGGTTCCTATAATATGGCCGGGCCCCGGGGTATTTGCCCCTTGTCCCCGGGTGTGGGTGCAAGAACAGATCTCGAGATGGTTATGTGTGCACGACGTCAATTATTCCGGGTTTAATTTTTCGGGCAAAAGTAAAATTTTTGCCCCCCCACTGCTGAAATGTCCCCTACGCCTATGCTCGCATGCCTAATTCATTTTGCAATGGACGCAACGGGGGCGCAGTCATAACTTAAGAATCCGATGACATGCTCGATAAAGGTTCAATGACGACGGCAGGAACATGACAGAAACACATGTCCTAAGTATAATGCTGTACGGTGACGGACTGAAGCGTAATTTTCACACTGAATGAGACAGCAACAGGAACGCAACGGGGCGCAGTCATAAGCCGATGACATGCTCGATAAAGGTTCAATGAAAGCGGCAGGAGCATGACAGAAACACAAGTCATGTCCTAGGTATATGCTATGAAGTGTGTATATATACTGGGTGTCCTTATACAGTGTATATTTATATTTACATGTGTATACATGCACGCGATGATGCTCCTAATAGAAGTGTCGGTAAATATAGGAAATTACATGTATGTCCTATAATACGCAGTCTGCGACTGATGCTGCGAGTGTATTATCATTATTATGTGCTGTTAATTTGGAATTCGGTGACTGACTACAGCGTGATTTTCACACTGAATGATGAGAGAGCAACGGTTCTTGAAACAATAGGCTGATAATGGCAGTTGCGGCCCTTGCGGGGGTTGAGGGGGGTGGACGTGGTGGCAGGTGGATATATGGTGGTGGGTAGTGGTGGGCGGTGGTTGGTGTTTGTGGTGGTGGGTAGTGGTGGGTGGACCAATGGTGGTGGTGGGTGTGGGTGTACCAATAGTGTTGGGTGTATCAATGGTGGTGAGTGGAATGGTGGTGGGTGTACCAATGGTGGTGGGTGTTGGGTGGCCCAGTGGTGGTGGGTGTGCCAATGGTGGTGTGTGGTGGTGGTTGGTTGTTGTGGAGGTGAGTGGTTGCGGGTGGTCGTTGGTGGTAGTTAGTGGTGGTGGGTGGTGGTGAGTGGTAATTTGGGGTGGTGGTGGTAGTTGATGGTGGGCGGTGGCTGTGCAAGTTGCGGATAATCGGAGGTTGTGGGTGGTAGTTGTGACTCGGATTCAATCCTCATTCGTCTTCTGTTTCTACTCATCGTATTTTTCATTCACAACTTCTGCTTCTGATTGTTTAACACTTTAACAACGATCTGCTATATGGTTCCCTGTCGCTTTGTAGTAAAGTCGCGCCGTTCATATGTCAAATGAAAGATAACTTGTAATTGATGCATAAAAACTACGTGGACCCTCGATCTATATATGTTTATATATAACATATATATATATATTGATAACAGACCAAATATGTAATGTTATAATGTTTTAAATATACATATAATGCATATAATGCATATGTATATAACATAATATACATATGTGGTCTGTTATCTATATGAATAATTACAATTATGCGTATACTAGCCTAAGTCTATAAATCTGTATACTACACTGTGGGTATACATATGTATTGTTTGGTGTTTACGCATGCGTATATTCGTGTGCATAAATTAATAATAGACCTGCTATTCGAATTTGTTAATTCCAACTAACAAGTAAACAGTAATAAAACAATTTTGTGGTAGTTACAGTAGTTACATCTCATATTCCCTGTATATAAGTTACATCTGCTGTTCATAGTGACTTTCACTCGCTCTGCAACAATGCAGAGGCGTTTGTTCTCTGTGGTTGGTCCAACGACCTGGAATGGACTTCCCTTGACTATGCGACACCTCCCAAGCTGTTCTCAATTTCACAAACTGTTGAAGACTGTTCTTTTCGCTTGATGTCGGCCGGGAGCGCCTCTGAGTGGAGGGGCCTTGGAGGGGCGCTATGTAAACTACGATTGATTGAATTATTGATTACAACACGAGTCGAATTTATCTGCACAACAGCCATGCAAGGCTTCACAGTAATTTATATTGCTCATTTAACAGTCGCCACCTAGCGAGTTGAAGGCCTAATCGACCTTTACGGGGCTATTGCATGAGTAACAATCCCGCTTCCTGCTGGATGATCTCTCTTCACGCCAGTG
The DNA here is from genome assembly GCA_949752735.1 of Lumbricus terrestris. Lineage (NCBI taxonomy): Eukaryota > Metazoa > Annelida > Clitellata > Crassiclitellata > Lumbricidae > Lumbricus > Lumbricus terrestris. The sequence continues at coordinate 28,206,326 of OX457039.1, forward strand.
TTACCATTGTTCCATCACCCTGTGTATGAGTATGAGATACATGTTGACCTGGGAGTGACTTTGGTCGGTCAATCTGACCCCACTTAACCCTAAAGTGACTTGAGGTCGACTTGAAGTCGACGACTTGGAGTCAAAACGACTTGACCCGACTTGATAGAAAAGCAACCGACTTCCGACTTGAAGTCGACTTCTGACATGGTAATTACCATGATGTAAAAAAACGATGAAAATGGAGTAAAAAACGGGAAAACGCCATTTTATTCAAGGAAGTAAGAAAACGGAAAAACGGGGGGGAAATGGAAATGTAAAATTATTTGACTTTGTTATATCTTAAACTACATTTTCACTTAAAAACCTTGTTTTTACAATTTTTTCTAATCGGAAAATAAGACTACTTTGGTAGTAGGTCAAAATTACGGTCAAAACGCAAAGAATATAAGAAAAAAATTTAAAGTAGGGTAATTGGTAACAATCTGTAAACAAATAGCCAAATAAAAACGGAATAAAATGACGTTTTTTGACCAAAAAAATCGGTTTTTTTACAACTTTGGTAATAACCATTAAACTAGGTCTACGTAAGCTAATAATGCAAGAAGTCAAGCCAATTTTGTCTGGAAAGCATCAATTTCATACACCGACGAGCAGTGAGTCCTCAACACTTGATGAAAGAAATTGTTCAAAGTCTATTATGACTGCTTTATGCTATTTGAGTTTAGGTTTGAACAGTTTATGGTGCTTTGGGCTATCTAATTATATAGGTTATTCTAGCATAACTAGCTACATGTATGTTTATAGTTGACACTCGACAATGTCATGATGGCAAATTATTCTGAGTCTTTTTAACTTGTCTGTACAGTCTGTTGTCAGTGATTATTCAGATTGCAGTCATTATTATTATTGTTGAACATAGAATAACACATTATAAGAATAGAACGCCAGAAGGCAGTCGGAACGATAGGCCTATCGATAAAAATATAGTTATAAAGTCGGCCTCGATAATACAAAATGATTCTGCAGCCTTCGTACGCGAGAGACCGTTGAAGTTAGAATTGATAGGCCTATGATAATTGGTAATGCCACACACATTTTTGTAAACACACAATACAAAAACTGCTTTAATGTTGGCTTTACCTCACGGTCATGGGTTTAAAGTGGAAATTTTAGATTTATTTGTGTGTGCATGTCGGTTTAAGTCGACTTGTAGTAAAAACAACCTCAAGTGACTTCTCTCTACAAAATTAGACTGGGGTCAGTTGCGGTAGGCAGAAACGACTCGACTCGACTTGGGATGACCAAGTCAACTGGGGTCGACCTATTGGGGTCGACTCTCATGTCTAATAGTTCCTCTCAGTAAGACATGTGGACTTAAAATAAACACTCACCCACGTATATTGATAAACAACGTCCATAAATGCTTGACTCTGTGTCTATAGTTTTGCTTCAATCTGTAGTGTGTATACCGTTCGTAAGACGATGAGAAATTTTCTTATCTACAATTTCGAAGTATAGTCATTTAACCCACGATTAACCGGACCGACTGATTGATTCATCCATTTATGCGGAATATCTCAGCATATAATTATACTACTTCATGCCTTCACTTATCTATTCAACTCCATTTTTATTAGCACTGTATATACACTGACAATGATACACACCACCAAACTGATGATGCATGTTTGTGTATATATGCAGTCGCTCTCTATTTATATGTATAAGATTATACTTATGAACTTGATGCAAGTTCTAAGAACTTAATTGTACGGATTGGCTTTCGTTGGAGGCATAAACATTAGACTATTATATCTTTCCCCCGTGTCGCCTATCTTTATCTGCGTATAATTTATAATATTTGATATGTTTAATATTGTTTATCTTAGGCATTATCGCAGACTCTCAGTACACACAAACACACCCACGTCGAATAATTATATATATATATATAATATATAATAATTATATATATGACATATATTACTTGATTGTTTTCAAAGGCACCTACAATTGCTACAAACCCCGAAGACGAGGTCTGTCCCTCTAGAAATTATCCTGCAATTTTTTCTAAATCCCAAGGGGATCATTGATACCTCGGGTAAAAAATATACAGGGTGCGCCCAAAAATGACCCCTAGGTTTTTTGCCAATATCTTGGTTAAAACTAAGAATTTCAAAATGAAATTTTACAGGCTTATAGACAATTCATATTTACACATGATGGCCAGATTTCATAAAAATATTTCAAACAGAACGAAAGTTATACCACTTATAGGGAGGCCACCCACCGTTTTTGACGATTAAAAACCTCATGTTTTGTTTTAAATATTTTGGTGAAATTTGGCATTTCAATAATTTATGCAAATATGAATTGCCTTTAAGTCTGGAAAATTTGTGTTAAGAATTAATAATTTCGACCACCTATTAGCCTTAAGGGGTTGTTTTTCTTGGCCCACCCAGGCACCCTGCATGCATAGGTGACCGTTCAAGTGTTTATCTTTCATCAACTCTGAATGTATATACATTCATTTATCTATGTTTGATTGTATGCATGCAATGTGTCATAGATTGAACAAAGAATACGGGTTCTGCAGTTTCAATGCATAAACATACATGTATTGTATATGTATAATTGTATATGTTCCTCCAATACTTTTCACACTAAATGATTCAACGCTTTTCCGAGGACACTCTGAAACACAGAAACGACGAACGACAGCAAATCAGTTCTGCTGATGTGGTGTCTATAAATAGCTCGTGCACCGAATGCATGCAGCTGATAATTCGCTGCGAAAGTGTTATCAATTTGGCATTTCATTTGGAATCAATTATTTTTCTTTTGCTTTCATCTCTGGTCTGCTATTAATGTATATATAAAAATATATAATATATATAATAATGCTCATATATATATATATATATATATATATATATATATATTAGTATATATATATGTTGTCTTTATAATGCTGTATAGAACGACGCTTGCGCGACTGTATACAGAACAACTGTCTCTGAATGCCGACAACGCCGACGGCGGACGGCTTCTGTTTGGCGGCGTCGGCGTCGGCGTCGGCGTCGGCATAGAGTCCGTTGCAATAGAGGCCTCGGTGCAGCACCGTAGAGTACTAGAGTTGGCCTTGAGTATATAACATACACTTACTACACTGGAGCAGATGCCGATGCTTATCGTGTATACTCGATAAAGAAGGTAAATGGTCCGTGTCTGTCCAGTCTCCCCCAACCCCCACTGCACAGGGTTATATGGATGGATCCGATTTGACCATGCAGGACCTATGACAACAGAGGTCGTTACCCTGGAGAGAAATTTGTCTGGCATATTACAGCACTTATAGACTGGTAAATTTTTACAGTGTTATATATATATATATATGCAGTGTTATATATATATGCAATATATATATGCGCATATATATATGCAATTATGTATATATGCCATCCATCGTTCCTCCATCCTTCACTCGCTCTTCCTCCGCTTATCCACTCCACTTCCTGCATATATATATATATATATATATATATATATATATGTTCGAAATCAGATGAACCGATTTGAAGCGATTATATAAATGTGGATCTATTCGTCAACTATATATTTGGATGATCTGCTGCTGTCGTCAATTGCGAAATCAATCCAGAGTATATATATGTGTATATATAATATACGCTGATTCGTCGTCCTTGAGGAAAAAAATATGTGGGCAAGCGCGTGCGCGCCCACACACACACACACACACACACACACACACACACACACACACACACACACAATCACACACACAAACACACACACACAGTCACACACACAATCACACAGACACACACACATGTATATCGGGACGTATACATGATGTATAGATTTGCACTTCTATAGAAATGGGCTGTGAACGTATACATGCACTTGAACAGCAGCCTCATAATAACTTTGCACTGATAGTATGAAGAAGAGTAAAATCAGAGAATGAAAAGAAGAGTGAAGAGGAGTGGGGGGAGTGAAGAGGAGTGGGGCAGTGGGGAGGAGTGTGGGAGTGAAGAGGAGTGCATGGGGCAGTGGGGAGGAGTGGGGGAGTCGGGAGGGAAGAAGATGACGAATAAGGAATAGAAGAGCATGAAGGAAAATAATTAAGAAGAAATAGAGAAAAGAGGTAGGCCTACAATGCATGTACATATATTATATATATATTTTTCTCTATTCCTGTAGCGCCCCTTCAAGCTCTTCTACTCAGAGGCGCTTCCAACTACAGCGCGGAGTTTCACGCCGAAGCGCCCGAGTAATTGCAAGTGAAGGACTTGCTCAAGGTCCCTACACGACGACTTGAGGTGGATTCGAACCTGAAATCCTTCCGCTGCAAGGCAACACACCCACTGCACCACCGTGCCCCACAATATATACATATTTACATATGTATATATGCCTGTACGTAAATACCGAAACATAAATATACATGACATAACCATAGCCATACATTACAAAACATTGTATTGCTAACATAATGTACCGTACACAAATAAACTGCAGTACAATTTCATATATTAGTTAACAAACAGCAAAGGGAGAGAAAGTGAGAAACCCTTAAGGACCCTCCCCACGCCCCACGAGGTCCGTACACAAGGTCCGTACAGTGGCTTAAGAACACTGTGCGACTAAAAAAGGTCGTCAACTATTTTGGCGGATAAAATGATATATTTTTCTTGGGAATTCGACAAAATTTAATGACTAAAAACTCATCAGATTTTTCGGCGAACAAGACGAAAATTTTTCCTCTGTCCCAAGACCGAAAATTTTGGCCCCCATTCGAAAATTTCTGTAACTGGCAACTAGTTATGCAAAATAGTTGTCAAAATTTGACTGGTTTAGCACAGGAGTTCTCAAACTTTATTTTTATTGTAGCCTACCCCCAAGTAAACAAATCGAATGATGGCGTACCCCAGCAAAGTCAGATCAGAAACAAAAATGCCATTGCTGAAGTCCATTTAATCATTGGTGACATCGTTTATTAGAGTGGTATATAGGGAGCAAAATTTTGCTTGAATCATATAATTTTATCAACAAATTTGAAAGGGAAAATTGTTCTATAACTCTATAACCTCTGTATAGGCCTATTATAAGAAATAGTCAGCCTATAGTGCTTGGGCTTGCTTAGACTAGCACAGATTAAAAAATTTGGTTTAATATATGTCAATTTCAAACTCAAATTTACCCCATGTTTGTTTTTGATAGCAAAAATACTTTAAAAACCAGTTTCACCCAAATATGACGTGCTGAAAGGAATCACAAAAATTTAAAGCTAAAGACCAGAAATTAATCCTTAGGCCAATTCAGCTCTCCGCTATATGAGCTCTATATATTATAGGCTGAAAATTTCTGGCTTTGGTACTTTCAACCATTTGTGACCAATCTGACCAGGACCAGGCTTAAGTCGCATTTTGTACAATTTGAGCGTCATATATCGCCTCTTCTTTAAAATGACACAAATCTTATTGCTCTACCATGTTCCTGTCCAAAGTTATGAGTAAAATACTGTAAAAATATGGTTCAGCCGTTCAAATTACAGTCTTTTCACTCATGCCTAATTATTTTGTTGCGCTAGCCATATGCCGAATATAGCTATTAATGGCGGAAAAGTGGAGAATGGCGGAAAGTCAATGAATTATTTAAACTGTAAAAGCCACAAAATCATCAAAAATATCGTTAACAATAAATATTTAGTTTTAACGTGTATAAAACATATTTATTTGTCATTTTCTGTCAAAAACTGAAATTGAAAATATTCGTTTTTGTCACATATTGCTCATTATCTTAAAAGGGTGTGTTGCGACATGCGTCTGGTTTTGTTCAGACGAGTCACATTTATACATTATTAGCTGGGGCACGCGGTGTTGCCCGGGAATTTTAGGATCCCCTTCCCTTCTCCCCCTCCGCCCCTCCCCGGACATCCATACATACAGATCTCAGATTTATAGTATAGATTTGTCTCAACACTATAGTGATAGGCCTAAACAAAAATATGTTGCATGCACTGTATAAAAGGCTACGTGAGCCTAATTAGGTCTATAATTATGTTGTGAAATAAATAAATGACGATGCTGTTATATGTTGCAACGTTAAAAATCATTGCTAATCAAAGAAGGATGGCACAAAGCCCATAAACTCCAAGAAATTTTTATTAATGGAATTTTTCGCGTACCTCTTAGCGGCGCCTGGCGTACCCCCAGGGGGTACGCGTACGACAGTTTGAGAACCCTGGTTTAACATGTTAACTAAATCTGTGTCGTCTTGAAATGCGTAGGCCTAAATCTAATGCAAAAACACTCCTCTCCAGCTGTTTACTTAACGAAAGTCATCTGATTTCGTCTTCCTTCAAGCTCCTTGGCCTTCCTCTGCACAGACGACGAGCTGTATTGGTTTCCACTACCACCTCTACCACCACCACCACCACCACCCCCACCACCACCGCCACCATATCCACCGCCACCACCACCCCCACCACCACCGCCACCATATCCACCGCCACCACCACCACAACCACCACAACCGTATCCAGCGCCACCATATCCACCACCACCATCCATCATCAACACCATCACAACCATTACCACCACCACTACCACCACCATCACCTCCACTATCACCACCACCACCGTCATTACCATGCGCCTCCATCAGACACACCACCATCACCACCATTACCATCACCCCATCACCATTACCGCCGCCACCACCTTCACCACCCCACCATCACCACTACCACCACCACCACCACCACCACCACCACCACCACCACCACCATCCCAACACATGCACCCCAAAACACCATCACCGTCAATACCACCACTATCACGACCCACCACCATCACCACCACCTCCACCGCCATTGCCATCACCGCCGCCGCCACCGCTGCCACCATCACCACCATCACAACCACCACCTCACATTTAGTAGACCTACTACTATAGACACGTTCAAAGTCGTAATGTTGATAAGCGACATGCATAAACATTTGAATTTGCATGACTGCTGTGTTTAATGAAAAGCATAAATGAGAAGTTAAGGCAAAAATTCAAGTGTACCTATTTGACATCAGTGTTGCCACATCTGTTTGACATTTGCAATGTTCTATATTTGCAATGATTCTTAATGATTATTTTTGTGCTTCCTATTTTTTCTATTGCCGCGTTTCATTGTGTACCTTTGAACTTTGCAGAGCGCATTATCAACTTATTGTCGTATCGTAACATCGAATGAACAACTGGTGAAAACTCTGGCGTAAAAGGCGTGGGTGGAGGTTTCCTATTAGACTATTATAGTGAGTCCGCGCAAAAAAAAATCCAATTTGTAGCGCTGTTGAAAAGGGCAGCAGTCATATATAACCGGTTCATACTGAACATATATATAACCGGTTCATACTGAACATATATAACCGGTTCATACTGAACATATATAACCGGTTTATACTTAACATATATAACCGGTTCATACTGAACATATATATAACCGGTTCATACTGAACATATATAACCGGTTCATACTGAACATATATATAACCGGTTTATACTGAACATATATATAACCGGTTCATACTGAACATATATAACGGTTCATACTGAACATATATATATAACCGGTTCATACTGAACATATATATAACCGGTTCATACTGAACATATATAACCGGTTCATACTGAACATATATATATAACCGGTTCATACTGAACATATATAACCGGTTCATACTGAACATATTATATATGTAATCTGTTCATACTGAACATATATATATATATATATATAACCGGTTCATACTGAACATATATAACCGGTTCATACTGAACATATTATATATGTAATCTGTTCATACTGAACATATATATATAACCGGTTCATACTGAACATATATAACCGGTTCATACTGAACATATTATATATGTAATCTGTTCATACTGAACATATATATATAACCGGTTCATACTGAACATATATTGGGGTTGCTTCATGGCTTTCAGTCCAACCGATCACCGACTGATCAACGTATGAGCCGAAATTTATTGTATTGTATTGAATTGTATTGTATTGTATTGAATCGTATTGTATTGTATTGAATCGTATTGTATTGTATTGTATTGAATAGTATTGTATTGTATTGAATTGTATTGTATTCATACATTTATAAAGCGCTTTTCGCAGAATAACTATTCAGAGGCGCTCTCAGCGCGAAAAACTCAAGGGAAACGAAATGTTTTCAAAGATCGAGAGACTGATAGGCGTAAAGAAAAACGAGTCATTGGCTTAGCCCTTAGTGGGAGTTTTGGAAGGTCATTCCAAATGGAGGGACCAACAAGAGCAAACGTCAGATGCTGGGCAAGAGGCTATAGAGCAGTCCTAGTCCTGCATGGGGAAAAAGAGCAAGACGATCTGCACAATGCATTGATCGAGATGAAGATGCAGATGAGGGCTTTTGCATATAACTTGAGAGGTATTTAGGGGCACTTTACAGGTGGTGTAGCCTTGGAGACCAGACAGAGAATCTCGTAGTGAATGCGGGAAGTGATAGGTGGCCAGTGCGATACTTGAAGCATAATTTATATATAGTTGGCCAATGGACAGTAGATCCTTACCATGTGCATTGTGCACCCACGTAAGCTTAATGGGCGCCTGCCTATATACTCTGCAAAATGTAAGCTGTTGTTTTACGTTATTAAAAGGTCACTTACTTACTTAATTGCCAAGACGTACAAGCCAAACTGGTCATCATCGTAAAGCCTATTTCGCCGGAATAGAACATATAGCTTGAGAGGTATTTAGGGGCACTTTACAGGTGGTGCAGCCTTGGAGACCAGACAGAGGCTCTCGTAGTGAGTGCGTGAAGTGATAGGTAGCCAGTGCGATACTTGAAGCATAATTTATATAGTTGGCCAGTAGATTCTTACCACCCATGCAAGTAAGCTTAATGTGCGCCTGTCTACTCCTCAAAAATAATGTGAGCGATTGCTTTACGTTATTAAAAGGTCACTTACTTACTTACTTACTTACTTAATTGCCATGTCCCTTAAGATGGCATCCGGACTTTACCCCCCTCCCGGCCCATTACCCCCTGCCATTACCCCTTGCCATTACCCTCCAGAGACAATTACCCCCCGCCATTGCCCCCCGCCGTTACCCCCCCGCCATTACCCCGCCATTACCTCCATAGATGGAAGATAAATCATATAGACGGAGTTTATATTCTAAATATCAATCCATTTAAATTACTATTATTTTTCATCAATCCAGCTCCAATTTAAGCCAAAATATTTTCTTCACTCCAGCTTCCATTTAAGCAAGAATATTTTCTTCTTAAGCCCTGCAGACAATGCCTGTGAGGGTATGCATGTGATAGTATATGCCTGTGAGTATATAGGCCTACCTATGAGGGTCCCGCAGGCGAGACCCAAGTTGTTGATGCGCTCATTGTGAGAGTACATAGAGAGACTCGTGCATTGCTGCTCCGGTCAATGACCCAGAATGCAAAGCAACCGGAAGTAAACGACTGAACTGTTCAACTCGAGGACTCGGCAAAGATTTCGTCGAATAAAGACCAGCGACGGGGTCAGAGGTCAATCGGCTGTCCCGCTGTAAGACAAGTTGAAACGACGGAAGCTGTTCTGTTTATACCCGCTGCCAGATAATATAGTTTACGCTGGCGCACACCTCTCGGGTACGCGATCACTTTGAAGGAAACCTTGCGTTGACTGCAACAGTCCAAATGTTGTTGACACAAAATGGAAAAAATCCTATGTTGATATGCAATTGTAGTCACTATGTAGGCCTATAGTATTGACAGCAATCGTTTTTTCTCAGAGATATCTATCAGCCAGAAAGTCACAAGAGTGACACAATAACTAATTTTTATCCCATACACAATACGTGGCGCATATTGTATGCATATCTATTTAAATACCTCGAATTTTTAAAGCTTAACATAAGACACACGGCAGAACTTTATATTATTATATAGGTTCAAAAGATTCGTTCATTCTTTCATTCGTCAGTCACTCAGTTATTGTGACGATTCAAGATACCCACTTAGAGGTTATGTCATTCAATATAACTGTCTGTCTGTCGGTCCATCCATCCATCCATCCATCCATCCATCCATCCATCCATCCATCCATCCATCCATCCATCCATCCATCCATCCATCCATCCATCCATCCATCCATCCATCCATCCATCCATCCATTCATCCATCCATTCATTCATCCATCCATCCATCTGCTTTCCTTCCATCAATTAATCCATACATTTTCCCAATCATCCATCCATCTATCCATCCATCCAGCCATCCGTCCATCCAACCATCCATCCATTCATCCATCTATCCATCCATTATCCATCCATCCATCAATCCTTCTGGCCATCCATCCATCCATCCGTCCATCCATCCATCCATCCACCCATCAATCCTTCCAACCATCCATTCATTCGTCATCGATTCTTCAACCCATTCACCTATTCACCCATCTATCCTCCCGCCACCTATCCACCTATCCACCCACCCACCCATCCACCCACCCACCCACACGTCCATCATCAATCCATGCATCCATCCATCCCTCAATTTCATGATAATAGCGAGGAGATGCCTTCCACCATCCTTCCACCATCCTTCCATCTCTTAAACAAATCGAAATACTTCAAGGCAACGCCATTTAAGCGCAATGCCCTCGGACCGTTTTCAGATAGACTCTAATGAATTCGATGCGTTGGCAACAAAAATAGATTTCCAATGGATTCAGATCTGCTGACTGTGTTCCTTAGATTTAGAAGTACTTAAATTAAATGCATCCTAAAGGTATTGCTGGTCATGTAATCTCGTTACATATTCAGAGAGTCGGTCCACCCGTTTTGCAACTGAGAATATGATGGCTGTTCATTAAACTAATCGCTTTAGTTAAATAGGAGGCTGTTTGTAACAAAGTGACGCATTAGATTTTCTATTCTATTCTATTCCATTCTATTCCGTGTTTCCGCTCAATTAAATTTACGGAATTTAAAGTGCTTCTCGCAGTACAACCTAATGAGAGGCGTTCCCAGTGCGAAGAACCCCGTTGAAAAAGAAAAGTATAATATTATGACAACCGGCATGAATAGAAGTGCCCCCATGCAGATGATATCTCAGCGCGAGTTATATAGCATAATTAATGACAGTCAGAAGATCTGAAAGCAGCAAAGGACTCCATGTCTCTACCCGCGTACAAAGCCAATGGGTCTCTTCGTCCAAATTATTATTTCAACTGAAATGGAATCGAGTGTCAAAACCCTGTGTAGCTGATGGTCGATCCAGGAGGTTGAACTACGACTCTGCATTGACGAGACAGCCAGACAGACAGACAGGCAGACAGGCATACAGACAGACAGGCAGACAGGCATACAGACAGTCAGACATACATACATACATACATACATACATACATACATACATACATACATACATACATACATACATACATACATACATACATACATACATACATACATACATACATACATACATACATACATACATACATACATACATACATACATACATACATACATACATACATACATACATACATACATACATTACATACATACATGCATACATACATACATGCATACAGACAGACAGACAGACAGACATTCCAAAGGTCGGGCCTTGAGTTCGCATGAACAAAAGATAAATCAGTCTTTCTGCTACATTACCTTGAGCTATATTATAATGAAATGAGAAAAACCAGTCCTTGGTGGAAGACTCGTCTTTCAAAACAGACGATAATATCGTACTTTGGATTGCCTCTTAAATTGACGATAGATGATCAATGCGATTAAGGGCACGTCACCCGAGAGTTGATGAAACTAGATCTCTGGTCTAAAAGGAGTTTACAGTCCAACATGGAATGCGACTTTGAATCTGTCGTAAAAGTCTAATCGCCGTTTATATAAAACTCCAATTAAATGTGATTTCTTACCTGAACTCTGGCACTGATCACTATCCAACGACTTGACGAATGTAAATATATATTTATATATTTGTATATATACAGGGTGGGCCATAAAAAGTAACCCCCTACGGTTTTTAGCCCATATCTTGGCCAAACATATGAATTTTTAAATGAAACTTTACAGTCTTAAAGGCAATTCATATTTACGTACAATGGTCAAATTTCAACAAAATATTTCAAACAGAACATAAGTTATATCACTTTTAGCGAGGCCACCCCTCGTTTTTTGACGATTCAAAAACGTAACGCAACAAAAAAGTAGGTTTTTGCCAATATCTTGGCCAAAAGTAAGAATTTCGAAATGAAATTTTACAGGTTTATAGACAATTCATATTTACATATGTTGGTCAGATTTCATAAACATATTTAAAACGGAACAAAAGTTACATCACTTTTAGTGAGGCCACCCTACGTTTTTGACGATTCAAAAAAAGTCAGAAAACGATGGGTGGCTTCACTAAAAGTGGCATAACTTTTGTTGGGTTTGAAATATTTTGATGAAATATGGCTATCATTTGTAAGTATGAATTGTCTTTAATCCTGTAAAATTTCATTTCGATATTCTTACTTCTGACCAAGATATTAGCAAAAAACTAATTTTGTTGCGTTTCGTTTTTGAATCGTCAAAAAACGAGGGGTGGCCTCGCTAAAAGTGATATAACTTTTGTTCTGTTTGAAATATTTTGTTGAAATTTGACCACTGTACGTAAATATGAATTGCCTTTAAGACTGTAAAGTTTCATTTAAAAATTCTTATGTTTGGCCAGGATATGGGCTAAAAACTGTAGGGGTTACTTTTTTATGGCCCACCCTGTATATACATGTAATATACATTATACAAGGCATAATATATGCACATATATCTATAAATATAATACGGGTTAAGCATATAGTGGAGCCATAGGTGCAATCACGTCCTAAAAGTTGGGGGGACCATAATAATAAAGTTAGGAGACCACTCAAAAGTTGGGGAGACGCGTCCCGTGGGTCTCATAGGGTGGTTGCGCCTATGAGTAGAGCTACGGCCGTCCTTTACACAAGCCTTGAAGGTGCTTCAAAAGAAACAAAGATGGCGGATGGGATTCTTTTTTCTGCCTTATAAAGAGGACAAATCAACAGAACGTGATATCCATGCAGTGTCGTCTTAAAGCTTTGACATAAGGCGAAAAGTTCAAGAAGACGAAACCCTGAAGGTTTAAGTTGACAGAAGAGTTTGCCTTGACCCTTGGGTATACATATAAATATATATCAGCTTCACATGAGCTGGAATCTTTTCTTTCTATTATTCGCTGACATCACTCTAGTGCGGATGGACAGTCTCCCTCCTCTTCCCATTTCGACAGCATAATATACACAGTCAGCTTATTCATTGCTGTTTATAATTCGCCGCCAGTCTGGCATAATAACGACTTTAATAACGACTTCAATAACGACTTTAATAACGACTTTAATAACGATTTTAATAACGACTTTAATAACTATTTTAATAACGACTTTAATAACGACTTTAATAACGACTTTGATAGTGACTTTAATAGCGACTTTAATAACTACTTTAATAACGACTTTAATAACGACTTTAATAACGACTTTAATAACGACTTTGATAGTGACTTTAACATCGCTTTTAATAACGATTTTAATAACGACTAATAACGACTTGACAATAATTGCATAGGTACATGTTACAAATGGCAGTTAATCCTTAGACCATTATATTATATTATTTCATAAATAACCAAAGGTCGACGATGTCAATTACAGGGTGCGCCAAAAAAAGTAATCCCCTACGGCTTTTTTATCAATATCTTGGCCAAAAATTGGAATTTTTCAAATCCAGTTTTATTGGCTTGAAGGTAATTCATATCTACGTACAATAGCCAAATTTCATAGTCATGTGTGAAACAGAACAAAAGTTATGCCACTTTTATGGAGGTCACCCACCGTTTTTTGACGATTCAAAAACGTAACGCAAAAAAAGTAGGTTTTTGCCAATATTTTGGCCAAAGGTAAGAATTTCAAAATGAAATTTTTACAGGCTGATAGACAATTCATATTTACACATGATCTCCAAAATTTCATCAAAATATTTTGTGAGACCACCCACGGTTTTTTGGATGATTCAAAAACGTCAAAAAACGAGGGTGGTCTCACTAAAAGTGATGTAACTTTTGTTCCGTTTTAAATATTTTGATGAAATGTCGGTCATCATGTGTAAATATGAATTGTCTATCAGCCTGTAAAAATTTCATTTTGAAATTCTTAATTGTGGCCAAGTTATTGGCAAAAAACCTAATTTTTGTTGCGCTTCGTTTTTGAATCGTCAAAAAACGGTGGGTGGCCTCCCTAAAAGTGGTGTAACTTTTGTTCCGTTTGAAATATATTTTTTCTAATTTGACCATTGTACGTAGATATAAATTGCCTTCAAGACTGTAAAGTTTCGTTTAAAAATTCGTATGTTTGGCCAAGATATGGGCTAAAAACCGTAGGGGATTACTTTTTTTTGGCGCACCCTGTATATGAAGAGATGATTCCTGTGCGGGAACCAAATGCCGCCAAATGCCGGTGCTCTCTGCTGGAGTGCAAAGGAATATCTGCATTAAATTTTATGCAGTTTATGCATAACCAATGTTTTCGTGCTCAATCTGCAGAAAGAAGATACTGGAAACAGAGACAGGTGGAGGAGAAGGATCCGAGTGGCTGACCTCTTACCAGAGGGATTAATTCTAACCTGAAGGGAAAGAATTGTTCGTGTCACGCTGAACGGGTCAGACGCGGGGGTTTATACAGAAGAGCATAATCTCCAAGTAGTGGGTGTTCTGAAGGAAGAGGTGTTGAATTAAAGGTCGAATTTCTCTGGATGACAACAGTTGGTGATGAAGAGATTAATTTTGGGTTCGTTTTAGAAAAGTCGATCAAATTATATATATAATTATAATTTGATCGACTTTTCTAAAACGAACCCAAAATTAATCTCTTCTGTATAAACCCCCGCGTCCAGGCAATTTACAGTTTCACCTGGGCAAAATTGTAATAGAAGCTTTTAAAACGGTTTCCTGTTCAGAATTTTCTGCTGAATAACATATCCAAAATCGGACAAAATCCGACCATGGGGTCACCCCCCAAAATGGGGTTCAAAATATGATGGGTTTCATGCTTTTTTATATCTGATCATTCCTTAATTTTAGACTTTCTGCCACCATGCAGCACGACGTTCAGGCGTCTTTAATTAGATAATTAAATTAGCTCAGAGTTCATTTCAAAGCATATATATATATACACCTATGCCTATATGCCTGTATTCATATATATATATATATATATATATATATATATATATGTCTCTCTCTCCTTCAGGCTTGGATTAATCCCTCTCTGGGGAGGGGTCAGATGATCCTCCTCTTCCACTTGTTCCTGTCGCCAGTGTCCTCCTTCTTCAGCTTTAGCATTTTCAGGTCCTGTTGTATTTGATCGTTCCATCTCTTTTTTCTGTCGTCCCCGGCTACGTTTTCCATAGACTTCAACGTTCATAATTCTCTTGATGCAGCTGGTTTCATCTCTTCTCATGACATGCCCATACCACCTCATCCTGGCCTCTCGTACTTTGTCCGTTATATATTCCTATATATATGTGATGTATATATATATATATATATATATATATATATATATATATATATAATCGAAAGATGCCAAGAGTGGACCAAAGGCCATCGGTCGTACTTCTGTCTGAATCTGTACTACCCCATTGACTTGTGTCCCAACTGCATGGTTTCGACGACTAATTGTATTAAGTGACAGCCGGATATTATAGTGAATGCCAAAAAGTAACCTAGCATTCGGCTAGTTGCAACGATGTGTGAAGGTGGCTAGCAGAGCAAAGCTGTATATATAATATATATAATATACATAGTATATATATATATATATATATATATATATATATATATATAGGAACCACATTATCGATATAAACAACAACAGCCGACCAATTCAAAACTTGTCGAAGTCATCCTTGATGTGGCCGCGTGAAAGACGGTTGCACAATCGTCATTGGCTCAGAGTTCAAGTAAGTAAGTAAGTAAGCAAGTAAGTAAGTAAATAAGCAAGCATGTACTTTGTTGAACCGCCTGCAAACGCACTTCGGGACGTTCGGGTGCATCGAATGAAAGCAATATAAGCGTGTGCAAAATCACAAAATAATCATGATACGCAACTAGACGCTGCACAGGGGTTGCACAATCGTCATTGACTCAGAGTTCAAGTAAGTAAGTAAGTAAGTAAGTAAGTACGTAAGTGAGTAAGTAAGTAAGTAAGTAAGTAAATAAATAGCAAGTAAGCAAGCATGTACTTTGTTGAACCGCCTGCAAAGTTCAAACGCGCTGCGGGTACACCGAATGAAAACAATTTAAATGTATGCAATCACAAAATAATCATGATACGCAACTACACGCTGCACATGGGTCATCCAAGTAAGGAAATCTATGGAGAGTGATGAGCTACTCCAAGTAAAATTGCGCATGTCTTTTCGAATGAATGCTGATGAGTCTGCACCGCAGTCAGCAGATTATATTTGAATCGTCGCATTTCATACTCCCCTCCCCCACTCCTCCTCCTCAAATGCTTCTCGATCTCTTTGACATTCGACACCTGACCTATTTTTAAGGGTTCCGATGGATATCCTGTTTACAAACTGGACCAGGTTCACATAGTCGAGACTTTTTGTCCGTCTTGCTTAGAAATTGATACCTTCCTCCTCATCCTCTTCTTCCTCTTCCGCCTCCTCCGCCTCTTCCTCCTCCTCTTCCTTTTCCTCTTACTCCTCTTCCTCCTCCTCTTCCTCCTCTATTTCTTCCTCCCCTTCCTCCTCCTACTCCTCCTCTTCCTCTTCCTGTTGCTCCTGTTTCGCCTCCTCCGCCTCTTCCTCCTCCTCCTCCTCCTCCTCTTCTTCCTCCTCTCTCTCTTCCTCCTCTTCCTCCTCCTTCTCTTTCTCCTCTTCCTTTTCCTCTTTCTCCTCTTCCTCCTCCTTCTCTGTCTCCTCTTCCTTTTCCTCTTACTCCTCCTCCTCTTCCTCCTCCTCTTCCTCCTCCTCCTCTTCCTCCTCATCTTCCTCTTACTCCTCCTCCATTAGTCATCGTTTGTACGAGTCGCCCTCTGGCGCTCCACTGGTCCAATTAGAGCGAGGTTTATTTGTCGATATAGGGTTCCATTGCTCTCTCCGCCTGTGCATGTGCTCTGACCTTCAGCGCACTGACTGTGGACACCGGCTGCGAAGTGCGACGCATTAAAAACTAGCGAAGTAAAAATGGGTGCGCACCAACAGAACGAAATAGCTGATAAGCCAGTTATAGAGTGCAGGCAGAAGTGCGAATAACTATACGGGAACTGATAATCATTTAAAACAAACATTGCCTTGTAGCGCAGTCAGGAGATTTATTTCACTTGCAAATTGCTATCTTATGCCAGATAAAACTTCTCGCAATAACAATGCAAATCAATGTCCTATTTGAAAGCGAACCGAGCTGAACTCTGTCTTCATTCTAACGTAAATACTAAATATTTAGCTGGCAAAGTTGGCACACAAACCTATAGATAGATAAGGAAATGTACGTATCAGTAACAAAATCAGTAACAAAATGGTGCAATTCTCATTCATCACACGGTAATAAAAATGTGGCCAAAGCCTATATTATTCCTATCTATGCTGAAGCCACTCTAGTGCTTGGCCTTCACAGCACTTCACCGATTTTTTGTTCACGATTCGTAACGATTGTGATTGGTTAAAAGTATAAGGCTACACGTTAATCGCCATTAACGCCTGAGATTAACGCGTTAAACCGTTTGCGATAAAATTTTTAAGACAATTAACATTTTTAACGAAATGAACAATGCCATAAACACTGTAGACCAGTGCTGTCCAACCTTTTTGGCACAACGGGCCGCATAGGCAAGATTCTTGAAGCCGAGGGCCGCAACAGTAAACCAGTAAACTGAGAAGCAACAGCTAGCATTTATTGATAATGCAGGGTCTGTCATATTAGGCCTAATATTGAAACGGGTACTAATATTTAACATGGAATGATTATGGTCTATCTATCAATTAATCTAGCTATCGATATATCATATATGTAATTTATATACCGCCGATTCAAGATGACTATTCAGAGACGCAACCGACCCAGAAATGGCCAAAGAGCAGTTTTAGGAAAGGAGTTCGACAAGTTTGTACCCTAACTCTGTAGTCTGTACTAGTCTGTAACATAGTCTGTAGCCTACACATCTCAGGGACTGACTAGAAGTGAGCGGTTGGAAGGGTTTGCGAGGTCCGATTAGTTGAGTAGAGTAATAAGAGTTATTCAAACCAGAAGTCGTATTTCATTCTCTAGATAGACTACGGGAACCTAACCCCAGGAAAAGAAAGAAGAGATAGCCTACGCCCTACAGTCTAACTGGCCTTCCTGGTAGCATTCCAAATCGGCGAATGTCAGAAAATCAATAAAAAATTATATACACTCAAGTCGACCAATAATTCCTGTACTTCATTTTACACAAAGTGCACAAATTTAGCGAGCCTGGGCGGGCCACTTGAAATCCCCTCGCGGGCCGCATGCGGCCCGCGGGCCGCACGTTGGACAGCACTGCTGTAGACCTATTGCCTTCTTTCTCGACCAAAACTAGCGCAATAAAAACTTATTTAGAGTTATGCGCTTGCGTTAAAACCGAGCCGTTTTCGTAAATTAGATTTTGATTAGAAAATTATACATTAGTCTATACGTTAGTAGAATGGAACGAAGAAAATAAGAAAAACAATATTGGATGGACAATTTGTTCTTAAAACTGAACGCAGTCGTTTGTAGGTCTATTGCAAAAAGTTACCCTGTCGATATCAATTCTAAAACTTGTGTGCGAATGGATATCCTCCAAACTCCTCTGCCTCGAAATCTTGTCTAAGCTTAAATCAAGATTTAACCATCCTTTGTGTGCAAAATCAGACAAGCAAATTACCAACGCATAGAGTAGCCTCAAAATATCCACATAGAATAGCCACAAAATCTTAGTCTTTCACTCTCAAAATCCGACTCCTCTGAGCGCAGTCTTTGTATTATTTTTTTATCCGCATTGTCCTTTCCTTGATCACATTTTCAGCCTGCAGTTTTATGAATACAGTTTTTATGAGCACATAATACAGGCTGCAGCATTAAATCCATGCTTGACTTCTAAACTGTAGGCTATCCACTATCGCCACCTCTATTGTCCATTCGAAACTTAGCCTAATTTCTCTTTTTTGCAGCAATCGGTCAACGTGCCTACGGCTTATCTAAAATCTCTCGCCTGAACTGTCACCAGAACAACAATCGTCACCACAACACTATACCGTCTTTAATTATTGACTCCATTGGCTGAAAATTTTCAATCTTACGTGCAATACTCCCAGCACAAGTAGGTATATTGGTAAACTCTTCACCATCCAGTCACCTTGCTCTACCCGATCATCATCGTGACCACCACCACCACCACCACCACCACCACCACCACCACACCACCACTATCACCACCACCACACAACGAAGTAAACTTTTACCCATATTTCAGTACTTTTACTTCGTTGCAATTTATGTGACACTCGTAGCAATGTTCGTTACCGTACTTCCAAGAGTTGATTAACATTTCGTCACGCTAAGCTAAAAGGCGTCTTTGTAGTATCAGCCAGAGCTCATTCCCTGTGCAGATAATAATTATTATACACATAAGCCGATATCTGTGGCCTATGAACTGTGCGCTGTGTGCAGCTCGAATCTGCCCTCACATACAAAATTACAGAGGCCGTGAAGACACGGTATTTTGAATAACGTGTGGCGTTGCAAAATATGCCATGTGTAAAAACAATCGGTCAAATTCAGAGGGGGCAAATGCCCCACCCCTGAAAAAACAATCGGTCAAATTCAGAGGGGGCAAATGCCCCGCCCCTGCTCCCTCCCCAAATGACGTCTCTGGAATCAAAGACATGCGTACTAGACTCAATGATAAACCATTTCGAGATTTTGGTATTTTTGAACGTTGATAATGGATTGAGCAATAGACAGACTCGGTACTTTTACTTTTCACTTAAAAAGTATTATTTGGAAGGATACTTTTTACTCTTATTTAAGTAAAATTTGTGATCAGTACTTTTACTTTTACTAAAGTAATTAAAATGATAAATCCCTTTTACTTTTACCTAAGTACTTTTGCCCGATACTTTCAACAACACTGTACAGCGCTCGTGAATAAGTTGATACCCAGAGCTTAACTTTCTAAATTTAGCGGTCTATTATTTACTGTAACGCAAGAAATGCAAGAGCAATTTAAGAACAATCCGTTCGCCTAGGGCCCTATATAGCCTACGCCATACGGCCCATACCCCCCCGACATATGCATGCACATCAACCAGCGAGTTGTCATAACCAGCAGCTGGTAATTCTGTGTATGACCCACTTTCGGCGCATAAAAACACACAGAGATGACCGTTTTAAGACTAATTAGCTCAATTAGAACCAATCACCTCTCTGTCTGTTTGTCTGCCTGTCTTTCTCACCACACACACACACACACACACACACACACACGCACGCACACACACGCATACACACACCATCCAAATGGGGACTCATGCAAACCATTCTGAGCATTATGATGAAGCCCGTATGCGCTTATAGAGAGTGCCTATTTGTCGAACTATTAGCGAACTAACGTTTAATAAATAAAATTAGAATCAGGATTACCACAGCGTTGGACGTCTAGAAATATTGCTAACGGCGATCTAGCAGTAAATATGTATATCATACGGTTGAATCATGATCATAATTCTGCTGTATTGAGATTCTGAACCCTATCGTTGTGTAGTCGTGATGTTCTTTTGCGTGTGGTGCAAGAAGAAGAAGAAGAAGAAGAAGAAGAAGAAGAAGAAGAAGAAGAAGAAGAAGAAGAAGAAGAAGAAGAAGAAGAGGAAGAAGAAGAAGAAGAAGAAGTGCAAGAAGAAGAAGTGCAAGAAAAAGAAGAAGAAGAAGAAGAAGAAGAAGAAGAAGAGCACGAGAAAGAAGAAGAAGAGCAAGAAGAAGAGGAAGAAGAAGAAGAATTGGGAGAAGAAGAAGATGAAGTGCGAGAAGAAGAAGAAGAAGCGGGTGAGGAAGAAGAAGAAGAAGAGAAGGAGGAAGAAGGGTAACGGGAAGGGGAAGGGGAAGGGCAGACGTCGAAGAGCAGAAGAGGGGAAGAAGATGGAAGAGGAAGAATAAAAATGCGAGAAAGATGAGACAGCCGTGGTTATGAGGAGTCATTGGCTTCAGGTTTTCTCATCGTGGCTGAAGAACGTGTATGAGTCAGATCATCGTTCATCACCACTTTACTTGCCTTTCCCATTTAACCCCACAGTTATATAAGTGAGTGTACTACTCTTTACAGCTCATAATGGCTGAGCATGCTAGCCGGTGCAAATGAAACCAGACAACTCGAATTTCCTATATGGTGCTATTGATTGTAATTTCTACTTTCTATATAACCTCACAGACGAAGTCTCACAAACATGCCACTGCATGTACTCTCGCGCATCCAGTATCCGCATATATAGGGCCTTATATATAGGCCTATATTTTCCTACATTATATATAATTATATACATGTGCATCATAAATTATATGTTGTATGTAATATGCATACATAATTACATATAGATCTACACGTGCACAGGTTGGGCCATAGACATAGCCTACCATTAAGGTTTTTTGCCAGTATCATGGCCAGAAGAAGTATGAATTTCTAACTCACATTTTACAGGCTTATATATAGGCAATTCATATTTACGCAGGCTACAATAGCCAAATTTCATGAAATTAATTCAAACAGGACAAAAGTTATATTACTTTCAGTGAATCATCTCCTTTTTTTGTAGCCTACTATTCAAAAACAATGCAACAATCAGGAACAAAATCGATTTCTAATTCTAATCTCAAATAATTGTTATTAAATGGCCTTGATAATCCCAGATAATTAATATTATTATCATTATTTAGAAAAGATATCGAGTATATCAGCGTGGCTACACATCACTGTGAAGTCACTTAAGCAGAATGATTCTCAAGTTGGCAAATAAATAATCTGTCAGATTCATAATTTTGTTGCTAAAATAATAGAATTGAAATGCCTTTTAAAAAAATGTCAAAGGCATCAATGACCGACAAAATGTGTATTCAGACACATCACGAGCAAGGTCCTGGAGCTAAGGTGCGGTGGTATAGTGGTGGCGTCGTTGCCTTGAAGCCGGAAGGTTCGAGGTTCGAATCCACCTCGAGTCGCCGCGTAAGGACCTTGGGCAAGTCCTTCACTCGCAATTGCTCAGCGCTTCGGCGCAGTGTCCGCGCTGTAGTCGGGAGCGCCTCTGAGTAGCGGTTGAGGACTGGAATAGGCACTATAACAAGTGCGCATACAAGCAAACCGCTTACTCTGATAAACAGTGAGAGCGCAGAAATTAAGAGTTAGGTTGAGAATTGAGAAAAATGCCATTGAAGGCAGGAGATCGACTCAGTGTCAATGTCAATTCATTCATTCAATTGTTCTGGTTTTATTGAGACAAGACAATAACATCCAAGTCTCGATATGAACCCGATGGTTTATCATGTATGGAAAGCTATGCTGGAGAAACGCCATATTCTGCAACCAAAACCAAGATGGATAAGGGAATAGATGTTCGCATTGGAGTTGATATGGGCAGATTTACCTATGGAACACACCAACAAGGCCATCAAGAAATTTACAAAAGAGACTCATAATAAGTGTGGGCAATGGGTATACAGTATACTTGTGGTGAACACATTGAGCACAGGTCGTGTAGCACAGTAGGCTAACTGTCAAGTTCATTTGACAGCAATTATTTGATATGTGACTCCATAAAATCGTGTTTTGCTACATTTTTTTGCAATGTGCTTTTAATCGTCAAAAAGCAGGGGGTGAACTCCCTAAAACTGATATAATTTTTTTGTGTTTGAAATATTTAACTGAAATGTGGCTATTTTACGTAAAAATGACTTGCTTTAAGCCTGTGAAATGTGATTCAAAAACTCTTTCTTCTGGTCAGGATATTGACAAAAAGGCTAAGAGGTCTTTTTATGGCCCGTGCTGTATATATATGTATGCATCATATCTATTTGTATTTCAAAACAACGTATTGTTCATGTAGATAATCTTGAAAGCAGCTTGGAGTTGAGATTTTATAGACTGTATCATGTCCTCCGATATAAATGGAACGCCATCTACGGAATAAATAAGAGAAACTGATTGGCAAAATGTAAGCTATGTTCACTAGGATCGCCATATAAACGTAGGCCTACACTGCCAATTGAGGAAGAAAGTCTCAGGATTTGATGGCTTCTAGCCTATTCCTATTTCATGAAAATTGGGAACAGTGGTGTTGACAAGAGGACTTCGGGGGTTAAACCCAATTTTTTAGAAAAAAGTTTAAAAAAAGTTTATTTATCCACTTAAATAAGCAAAACGAAACAATTGTTTGTAGCAACAATTGCTTTTTTAAAAACTTTATTCCCTTTTTTTACTTTAATCCCTTTTTATTTACTGTAATACTGTTGGGCTGGTGTCAGGAAGGGCATCCGGCCAGGCCATAAACGCCGATCATAAATTTCTGGTTACTACACTGATTGGGAAGTAGGCTTACTGACATTACGATCTTTATCATGACATTTCGACGCCCCAAACGCGTCTACAGCTATGCACTTAACGATGTAACTGCTAGCATGTTTTACAAGAAATCGTCGTTATATCCTTTTTCCTAACCTTTTACCAAGTTATTATATAATGAACACGTTTTCGGTAAATAGGCCCATTAGCGGGATAGCTAGGCCTACCTTCGGGCCTTCGCTACTATTCTATTACTCCCTAACATACGCAGTAATGTACAGTGCATAATCATAATTGCCGACTACATTTTGCACTTATTGTGAATGTAGGCTATCACTGACTGTCTATTGTTTATGAAATAAAAATTAACTTGAATTGAAAATTGAATCGAATGTCTTGTATCGTGTACATTTATGTTATGTTAGGAAAGACTTCGGCTAAGTTTTTCGTTTTTTGACACGAAACAATGAAACAGTGAACAAAGTGAACAATGTGAATGTTTCGTAGCGAACATTTTAGACTCTACATCATTATCTTCATTTGCGTCAACTTGTCCATCGGAAAAATTCTTTACAAATAGTCTTTGTTACACTTACATAGAATTATGTACACCTCTGACAACAGCGTGCTTGCCTTGTACACGTTCTTCAGAGAGTAAGATGTCAAGGCTTCTAACGCTGATCATCAGCAAAGTAAAGTATTGCCGCGAGGTCCATTTCACAAAGCCGCAATATTTATACTTACCAGGTACTTACAACGCTCTTTAAGGCAAAGCAGAACACGGCTACGGATGCAGTTGTCATGGAAACGAACCTGTTCATCTATACTTCGATGATCTGTGTGAACGACCAATTCCAGATCTGCCTTTCTGAACAATAAAGTGAGGTAATTGTTCATTTATTGTGCGCCTTTTATTGCAACTGAAGACCGGCTGCTCGCTCTCTGTTACGTGCGAGTCGAGGCTGCAGTTCTGATAGGACAATAATTTATTCAAACGAATTGTACCGTATTGCTCAGAATTTCAATTTTACATAACTTACCGGGATTCAAACACCCACTGATCATATGTCTCGTTGGTTGGCATTAAATAGCAACAGTCGACTGTTAGTTATATTTAGCGATGACGGTAAAACATTCTTTTTATCATTATGAGCAAACGTTGAAGGTTGTTTGATATTGCGGGAAAAAGAGACGATACCAGTGGCGAAGAATCGTCAGGAAAGTAGCCGGTTAAGTCTCGGGATTTGATGGCTTCATATATTAGCGTTTTATACCAGACACGATAAGGATATTAAAGGATACACAGAGTTGTATCTCATACACGGTGGCCACATGACTCAGTGGTAAATTCGATAGACAACTGGATTCAGCTGAAGATTTAGTAGTAGCTTACAGTAACTACTAGTAACTAGGTAGCATCCATCAAGTCAGAGTGAAATGAAGGCAAGTCCGTTGCCGCTTACATTTGCTCTCTAACATTGTTGTGGAAAATTATGGATTAAAGAGGAGGAGAAGGAGAGGGAGAAGGAGACGGAGAAGGAGAAGGAAAAGCAGAAGATGGTACACAATACGACTTAGACTTTTGAACAAAATTAATGTTTGTCTTGGGCTAAAATAACAGCACTGAATTCACTTTCCGGTAAAAATCATTCAGATTGCACGATCTGGTTCTATAAAACCCAAAGATGGTGATGTTGTATTCCGTTGCATGATTTCACAATAATGCAGACGATAATGGTGGTGGTGGTGATGGCGACGGCGGTGGTAAGCGTGGTGGTGGTGGGGGTGGCAGTGCCACAGTATATGCTGCAATTTCTCAATTTCTCATTTGCTGCGGACCAGCGATGTTCCAAAATTGTGCAGAGATGACTGTAGCTGTGAAATCGTCGGTCGATTTCGAACCTCGGGCGTCCAGCATTGCAGCATCATTGCATATCTGTAATGTCATACAGTATACAGTATATACAGCAATGTAATGTAATGTACTG
Source organism: Lumbricus terrestris (assembly GCA_949752735.1). NCBI lineage: Eukaryota > Metazoa > Annelida > Clitellata > Crassiclitellata > Lumbricidae > Lumbricus > Lumbricus terrestris. The sequence goes on from OX457039.1 coordinate 28,232,017, forward strand.
TAATGCAATACAGTATACAGTATATATCTATACCAGTCTAAGAAATGCATTCTGATGATCTGTAATCAATGATACATCTCATATAATGCCGAGTTTTGTGATATATATATATATATATATATATATATGGAGTTTTTACTTTGAGGAGGGTGTAGGCCAGTGGTGGGCAACCTATGGCACGCAAGCCTTGTCCGGCCTCTGGACCTTTGAACGGAATCGTCTGAATGTCTGGGAACCTGGAACAATGTCTATTATAGGCCTAACAGTTGACAATAATTATATACTCACGTATAGTTACTATTTTATTTTGACATTGCAAAGTGTAAATGAGCTAAATAAATTGTAGCATACAGGTCCTTGGGGCATCCGGTCGGTTGCGTCAGTCGGTATCCCTGCTGGAGGTAAGAGATGAGGTCGGACGATTCGAGTCCAGGATATGGCTGCTGAGCGAATGTGACTAGTTCCCAGAGAGTGATGCCAAACGACCACTACACAAACATTCGAGACAATAAAGACGTCATAGATATAAATCATCTTCATTGATGCAATCGCTGCCGCATTAACTAAATTTTAAAGTGTTGATAGTTAATTTCTAAGTTCATTTCAATAGGTAGGCCTATATATAGTTCACACAAAGATTCTCACTCAAAAAAACTGGTTCAGTACCTTGCTCTTAAGTGCTGTAATATGCCGAGCAAATTTCTGTCCAGGGTAACGGCCTCTGATGTCATAGACCCTGGTCAAATCGGATCCATCCATCTCACTCAATACGCTGCTCAAGTGATTTGAGAATTAAATGACTTCGGCTGAGCTGGGATATAGTTTCTTTTGATGTTATCCAAGTGTTACATTTAGCATTAGACTAAACTAGATCATCATCATCATCATCATTGTATTTGTCATCATCATCGTCATCGTCATCATCATCATCATCATCGTCATCGTCATCACAATGACTTCGAATAACTTGGGAATGCTTTATTGATACTGGAGGCACTGACGATTCATTATTGTCACCATTACCGCCATCGTCATCATCGTCACCATCGTCGTCGTCATCGCCATCATCATCACCATCGTCGTCGTCGTCATCATTATACTCAATTCAGGGCTTAAAGTGTGCCTGGACGGTCATGGACGGTGTTTTAAAATTTGAACGCCGTCCAGCCACTTATTGGCGAGCACAGATTAGAAAGGTAAGGGGCGTCCAGGCACTTCTTTTGGAGAGGTAAGGGGCGTCCAGGCACTTATTTTTCCACAATTTAGTCACTGATCATACTCATCATAATCAGCATCAGCTGCCGCATTGAATTTAGTCGGAAAGTCTTTATAACGGTCCGTCCGTCCGTCCGTCCATTCGTCCTTTCATCCTCCGTCCGTTCATTCGCCCATTCGTCCTTCGACCTCCATCCGCCTATTCGTCCTTCGTCCTTTCGTCCTTCCATCCTCCGTCCGTCCGCCTCCGGCTGTCTTTCGTCGTTTGTCCCTCTGTCCGTCCTTCGTTCGGAATCCACCCGTCCTTCGTCCTCCGTTCGTCCGTCCTTCGTCCTTTTGTCCTCCGTTCATTTAGAGATCACCACGTGACTACTGACGACGTCACTGGCTGTCGTCATCTCGTTGTCCGACAGAGACTCGATGGCCATCCACCGCGTTGGAATCGCAGAAGACAATGTGTGTACGTCATCAGAACGGTGATGATGGTCAATCTGGTGGTCAGTGTAGAGGTCATCGTCCTCCCTGTCGTCGTAGTCCAGAGGGAATATGTCTGCGGACAAGGCATTGTCTGCCAATCGGACGCTCTGACAGCTGTCAATTCTACAAGCAGAACAATCAATAGCATTGGACAATGGACGCCGATGGAACCTAGCAGACAAAAGGTTTTTCTGTCGTTTCAGTTATCTGCTTTGTAGGGCACCAGCTACAATTTACAAATACGTGGGACTACTTATTACGATGTAATCTTGTTATATACATGATGGCATTTGTTTATATTTATGAAGGCAGAATTTCTGAGCAATTGATAGTTTCGACAATTTCTAAATTTCTAAATTAAGAAATCATTAAGAAGTTATTGACAGTGGTCTGGTCGTCTGGAAACTGGAATGGGTCGGTTGCCGGAAAATTATTTTTATCCAATGTTTTTTAAACGAGATCCACTGTTTATTAGGCGGCAACTGGTGATCATAGAGCGGTTGAAATGATGCTTCACAACAATGAACCAACTGCCACTGACCATCAAACAACTCGGATTAATCCATATAATTCATGTAATTATTTTCTTAGTTACCTAAATAGCCGATTGCCTTTCAATTTTATAGTTTTGACCTTATTGTCTAATGTGTAATGTTTATATCAATGACTTATTAACTGTGGTGTCACGTTTATGTGACCATCGGCGAATACAGTGAAGAATATTAGATAGGCCTACAGAATACGACGACGACGACGACGACGACGACGACGACGACGACGACGACGACGACGACGACGACGACGACGACGACGACGACGACGACGACATCAGAGAAGATTGGAAAAATACTAGAAGTAAATACCGGTTCAATGTGCTATAGTTAAATGCGGATATTTGACCACACACACACACACACACATATATATATATGTGTAATGTGTATATATATATATATCAAGCATATACTTACAGACAATTTCTGGTTGCTATGTCGCCATGGATGACGCTGTTTCTATGGAGATAAATGATGGCCGCTGTCAGCTGTATTGCTATGCACATCAGCTGCTCTATTGTCAGCATCTGAACGATAAAATAATCACCAGCTAACATTTGAAAGACCCATTGTGATATGAATAGTCTACGAAAATGTTGATGATGGTGGTTCTGACGGAGGTGCACTGGATGTGCCGGTGATGACGCTGGTGACGATGCTGGTGATTGTGAATGTGGTGGATGTGCTGAATGTAGTGGTGATGATGATGTTTGTGGTGACAATGGTGCCCATAGAGCTGGTCACGATGATGATGATGATGATGATGATGATGATGATGATGATGATGATGACAAAAACGTAAATAAACTCTAATGATTAAGACGATTAGTATCGCATTGTTAGACATGAACCGTAGGCTATAATTTCCCTACAGATATTACATTACTGCTCCATAGTAAGTTAACAACCTAATTTCTAGAAACAGGAAATCAAGCAGCACGCAGTGCAATGGATAAATCTACTTGTTCAGCGTTAGAAAATTTAACGCACTTCACGAAAGAGAAAGCAGGATATTACAGGGAGCTTGAACAGAACACTACTTAACTTGACACCGTTTCTTGTGATTCATTCTGCCATATAATTTGGCCTTGCTTAGCTATACTCATTACTCAACAATGAGCAAGCTTTAGTCCAGATTCCCTGGCATTATTTGGACCCATGCAGTATTACTCTAAACGGGAAAGTCAGTTAGGCCTATGTGAGAAATTACCCCAATGGTTTCTCTGTAAATTACCGTCCTGTTTTTGTGCTTTTCCTCACAATGGTCAAACACATACATGTACAGTTGTACAAGGCCGTAGCTAGGGGGTGTTTTGGGTGCTTGAACACCCCCCGAAATGGAAAATGGAAAAAATAATATAATGCATTTACGAGCACATGATGTAAAAACCATGAAATAAAACCATGAAAACACCCCCCGAAATATGCCGGATGACTAAAAAAAGTCATCAGTTTTTTGGGGAAGGGAAATTGGTGAGTGAAACACCCCCCGAAATCAAATCCTGGCTACGGCCTTGCAGTTGTACACACGAGCATACATTTTAACATGCATAATACATGTATAATGTACGCATACACACCTAGTTACATATGCGTAAGTAGGTAATGTGTAGTGTGCAAGTTATAAGATAGACAAAGTATAGTTAGAGACAAATGTTGAACTGAGTTACATGCAATTTATTATGCAGTGACGGTGTGGATGTATAGGCTATAAATGGACATGGCGATAGGGTTCACAGATTCTGTCCCTATAAAGTAAAGACCAACAGTCCAACAGTCTGACTGTGTTCCACCATCTGACTGACTCTAACCAAAGAAAGATCGCACTGACTGATCTTATTTGATCAGCTGACTAAGTATTGAAGTAATGAGAAGAGATTGAATTTTACGGTTGACTGGCGTTTCTCGTGTAGGTACATCTTGAGAATTCCTTCATCCATGAACGGATAGATGAGAAGCGTCTGGCCAAACGAGTCGACGCAGGCGGCGATGATGCTGTGCACATTCTCATGCTGCAGACCGAGGAAGCTGCAACCCTCTCTGGCCATCTGCTCCACTCTCAGCTGCTGCTCAGATCGATCCTCTAGATTTACACAGCAATTGTAAATCACCATAATTCGATATCTATCATCATCATCATCATCATCATCATCATCATCATCATCATCATCATCATCATCATCATCATCATCGTCATCATCATCATCATCATCATCATCATCATCATCATCATCATCACCACCACCACCACCACCACCACCACCATCATCATCATCATCATCATCGTCGTCGTCATCATCATCATCATCATCATCATCATCATCATCATCATCAACAACAACAACAACAGCAGCAGCAACAATTGATGGAAACATCTGGAGGGCATCTTTCTATTATTACATTCAAATTATTGGTTACCTCTTGTCTGTATTTTATTATGTTTATACTTGCAAAAATATCTGAATTACACTACATTACAATAACAGTGCGCTACAATAATTGAGATTTACTGGTCAGCACGTATATGCCTACTTGAGTCCTCCAAAATACTAGGTCACATCATAAAATGGTATGCTAACAAAGTATTACATATTTATTTATGCACGAGGGCTAATTCTAATTATATAGCTTATGATTAATGTATATTTCAAATTCAATATGGCAAGCACAGGTGGTTTTGACCAACTTCGCATTTCATCGTTGGATAGGGGTTGACCCTTATAGCCTTATATGGTCAAAGGTAAAGCCTTTCTTAATGACCTGTGAAGTCATAAAAGACCTAACCCTATATTAACTCTTTCATAGAACAGATAGCACGCGCTAACCATCATACCACAACGTTATATATCTATTGTACTTATATATACCCCATCAGTTTATGTGTTTCTAAATGTTCGGCGGTGTTCCCTTTATGCGGCTGCTGCCAGGTTCCTTTGTTCGGTCTCTCGCAAGAATGTTCTGGTCTTACAATGAAGACCATTAGAAGAGACAGCATGCAACACACACGCGACCTCCGTCATTTATCCTCGCTAATAGTAGACCTGTCGGACCGCATGATGGTAATCACAGATGCTATAAAAACGACGCCAAACCATAGGGTATACGAATGAACTAGGCTTGATCGTCACAAAGAGGAGTCTGTTCTTTCGGCAAACGACAAAGAAGGAAGAAGAAGTAATTATTACCGGTGACTGTCTTAACGAAGACATCTTTCTCGTCGAGGTCACTGGTTCCCGTAATTAAAGAGCCGCGATACAGTCGACCATAATCACCTGTAGATTGTAATCACATCAACAGGTGTGTGTTAGCATCTGCGGCTCGATGATAATTATACAGCAGCGTCAGATGATGTATCGTCATGACAGGTAATGAGCGAAAGAACATAAAGACTTGTATCGGGTTCTGTGCGTGCTATAAAGGAGGAGTTGAGACTGTCCAGAGACATCGTGTTTATTGCAATTTTATGACCTATTACAATATTTCGCACGAATCGTTGTCGGCAAAAAACTTAGAAGCCTGAAGTCTTAAAAGCTTTCTAATTTGCACACTTCTTTACAACTCACGAATGAAACGTTAAGAGCGTCGTAAATTCACCTCTATAGCTGCTTTTGGGCGTAAACAAAGCCTTTTTTCGTTTTATAGCAGAATTCACGAAATTAGATATTACTGTCAGACGCATTCCTAAGAATCAGATGCATTTTTACGGCGCCATTCTTATTAAGTTAGTAAGTATTACTATTTTTTTCGTTATCTCCAACACCGAATTATCTCACCCCAGTGGCATTAGCATCGCATTCTCTGGACGGTCTCCATTTCTCATAGCTTTTATGTTACCACCGATGTGTCAGTCTGGCCTTTGTATTCAAAAGTGCTGTAGTCTATGACTCCATACCTTTGAACTGCACCATCTCTTTCTCGGTCTATTCCGCTAGATATAACTAATAACCAATAAATTCTAATACCTGCATACTTATTATCTTTTTAATCTACTTACCAACTTACTTATTCACTCACTTGATGCATAACTTAAGAATGCATATACTTAAAACCTTTATAAAAGTGGTTATAGACCTATTTAACATGCTGCGTTCTGCCAGCCTGAAGTATTGTATTCAAAAGTGCAGTATTGATTAAACGAAAATTGATTGATTGATTGTTTGTTGTTTGCGGTTAGGATAATTATACAGAGTGTGTCTCTTGGTCACCTTGTATGACGATCTCTTTGAGTGATAGACGGCAGGGTTCGATTCTTATCGTCGACAGAAGATTAAGAACTTCTGTTGGAAGATTTCGGTCAATCGTTGAGATTCGGGGAGAACGCCACTTCCCCAGAGTTCCTATACCAACGTATTAAAAGAACAAAATGGACCAATGATAAACACAGGCAAATTATCAGAATATTTATTATAATTCAACAATTAAGTTTAACAAATTCTTATTAGCATGCATGACTTGATAGTAGATCATGCCAACTTGTAAATACAACCTTCTAAATATAACTTCTTTAATATAATACTGTTATTTCTATGAGTCTGTGAGTCTGTCTGTCTGTATACGTTTGTATGCATGCAGGCCTAAGTACTATATGTCTATGTCTGTGTAATAGTGTATATCTGTCTCTATTATGTACATGTATGCATGTGATCATTCATATAATAATCCACCCTCAAGGATCGCACAAAGCGCTACATAAGTTACACGATTTCATTGTTTTCCCTGTTGCCTTTTTCCATCAACGGTTGATATATATATATAATATATATATATAATATATATATAATATATATATAATATATATATATATATATACATATATATAGTAACACTGTAACACTGTGCAAAGCCATAACTGCATTCTATTCTAATAGGACAACTGGTCTATATGTAAAAAATTATCATGCGCTGCTGCAAATTACAAGACGTGCAAGTTGTTGCGAAGACAACCAAGGCTACCAACGAACCTGCATTCGGTACACTGAGAATCATCGAGTGTCCGTTGATCTCTGAAGAGATCAGACACTCCGGTTCATCACTCAACTCTTTGTCATTGATCGAATTCCTGAAATCACGAACAGCACGTTCGAACATTTTCAGACATGCATATGAAGAGAATGAAAATATTTAACTGACAGTGTGTGTGTGTGTGTGTAGGTGTGTGTGTGTGTGTGTGTGCGTGCGTGTGTGTGTGTGTGTGTGTGTGCGTGTGCGTGCGTGCGTGCGTGCGTGCGTGCGTGCGTGCGTGTGTGTGTGTGTGTGTGTGTGTGTGTGTGTGTGTGTGTGTGTGTGTGTGTGTGTGTGTGTGTGTGTGTGTGTGTGTGTGTGTGTGGCATGGACAAAGAATGAGGAACATATTCTGGCAGTGCGCTTGAATTGCAGAATAAAAATTTATCTTGCTTTTGAATTCAGAATATTTTTCAACAGATTCAGAAGGAATAATCGTCTGCAGAAAGGCATCTCACTGAATGATCGTGACATAAGTGCACGTATACGTGCCTATTATAGTATAACACCGTGTGGCTACTATGACACGCACACAGCATTGATTTCTCGTTCAGGGAATTTGTACACTATATATAGTATGCTCGAGTTATTATCACATCTTTCGTTCATTGTTCGCTACTTCGCTCTTATAACAACACTATTTCATATAGCAGCACTACTTCATATAACAGTACTATTTCATATAACAGCACTATTTCATATAACAGCACTTCAGCGAAAAAGAGATTTATCTCTGGCGACGAAATCCAGCGAATCACGCAACAAATGATCGATCATAATTATTTCCGAATTAATGGACAACACCAATATCTCATTCATATAATTATATACAGGGTGGCTCCAAAAAAAAGTACCACCGGGGAAAATGCGATATCTTCTCAGCCGATTGAGCTTTTTCTGCGAAAATTTCGCAATTTGAAGGGGAATGAATATCCAACAATCCCTGAAAGTTTCATTTGAAACTTTTCATGTTTGCAAAAGTTACAGCTGTTCAAACTTAAAATTTCGTTTTTTCAATTATCCGGAGAATCATGCTCCAATACATGTGATTTCATTAATATTTTTTGGCAAATTACAACACACAAATTGATGATGATGTCATACGACCTCACTATGAGCTGTAAAGAAGTTGTTTATGAAGAAATCTGCTGGTATTTGGTGATATTTTATAGATTAAGGTCTCAATTCGTGAACCCATTACTGAACGTCACGGGCAAAGTTTCTGCGAAAGATAAAATGGGAACTCGGACTTTGCATGAACAGAGACTGCATGGGACTTCGCGTGATCATAGCAAAATACCCAGTGAAAAGTGGAGCCTGAGCACATTGAAGGCTATCTGCAAACATGTTTATGTAACGAAGATCAGATAGCGGAAGAGAGGCAGGAAGTGGTCGCTTGGCCTGATGAAAAAAACACGATTTTCAAGAAATTCGCTTGGTAATCGAAAGGTCAAGTTTGTAAAGCACATCGTGGTTTCGGCATCAGATATGCTGGCGTGTGTTACGGTTGCAAGAAAAGACTGCATTTAATCCCATTCAGTAGGTTAGATGTCAAACTCATCTTTGAACTCTCTAACCCGGACTCATTGAAGACCAGGTATGCTCTAACATCTGGTTTTATTTTCCAGCAGGACAGTGCGCCTGCTTGCTCGCACGGCAAGGTTGATTATGATGGCGCTACCTTATTGCCATCAACTGAAGTAAATGCATTGGCAAAGATGACTTACAAACTCGCCAGACCTTAGCCCTCTTGCTTATCACGTCTAGTGAGCTATGCTGGAACGCTGCAAGACATTTAATCCCAAGTTGGAGAACATTGGCCAGCTGAAGCAAGTAGTGCTGCTAATGTGGGGTCAGTTGCCGCAGGACCCGACCAACAAGGCCATACTGAGCTTCACAAAAAGAATTTGAGCTTGTGTTAAGGCAGGGAGTGGACACTCTCATTATACCTTACAATAAACTGCAAAACGGAATGCTGAGGTCGTAGTGAAAAGTGATATCATTTGACTTGGAAATCTACAAGTGACGTCAATTTTCTGCGGATATTTGAAAAAACGAAATTTTAAGTTTGAACAGCTGTAACTTTTGCAAACATGAAAAGTTTCAAATGAAACTTTCAGGGATTATTGGAAATTCATTCCCCTACAAATTGGGAAATTTTCGAAGAAAAAGTTCGATCGGCTGCAAAGATATTGTATTTTCCCCGGTGGTACATTTTTTTTGAGCCACCCTGTATATATATCTCTCTCATTCATATATACCTCATTCATATATCTCTCATTCATGTATATAATATATCATTCATACATAGGCCTATATATATTATATATAAGCTTATACATCACAAAATTGTTGGCAATTTAGAAAGCTCTCGACATGATATACGCAACGAGAGAATCGTGATTTATTGTCATCTGTCAATTATTGTTGGAATGATGAACGAGACACAATCATGGCGCGTACTGTATAATATTGTCTGCTGTAATTAGCCATTGTTTAATGTCTTCTACTCTGCAGCAGGTCTTAATCGCTGTCACAGCTCTGACTCAGCTCACCACCAACTCTTTCCATATATACGACGTCTTTGCCAGTAACATATAGATTCTTTTGTGCTCGGGGCTGAATCATCTGTCAACCACCGATTCGTTATATTCCATCATGGTCAGTATACATATATATACATGTATATACATAATATTATGTATATATATAGCATCATTGTGAATTGCATGACGCCTGCAGAAGTATCGCTAAAGAATTGCGAGAAAATTGGACATCCAGTTAAGAAGTGATACATGCCAGAATGTTCACTGGCTTTCATCATTGTCATCGAATACATCAACTTCTAGTTATCGCTCCTATAATTATATGAGCAGTCTAATTAAACCCACATGCAATCTCTTTGGAAGTCGGTTCGTAATTATTTCTTGTATATATAGAGAGACTGTTGGGCTCAGATGGACGATATATCTCTGTTCTAGTGCCTTATTTTGTCAAGTGATCAAGTATTGATTTTAAAGTAGCCTATAATATAGCCTATAGCATAGGCTACAGACCTTCAAAAATAAATCCTGTGCAACTATACTGCAAAGTAAAGCAACGCAGAACAACTGTAATTTGCTAGTGACTTACGAAGCTCAATTATATAGAGTCTAATGGTTCACACTTCACAGTGAAGTCGGGGAAAACAATGACAGCAGAGCTTAAAGAGAATAAGTGCCTGCATGGACGCCCCTTACCCTTCCAAAAAAGTGCTTGGACGCCCCTTACCTTTCCAGGTTGTGCTCGCCAATAAGTGGCAGGACGGCTCTCAGATTTAAAAATAAGTGCATGGACGCCGTCCATGACCGTCCAGACACACTTTAAGCCCTGAATGACAGTCGTAAAACAAACTGGAAAGGGACAGAATTTATAGGAAAATGCGATCAAAGACTGCAGTCTCGATATAGGAAGTATATTATAGGCTTATATAACGACAAACTCACGTGTTGCTTGATGCTTAACCAGTGAGTGATCATGTCTGGGTATTATTATTATTATTACCATTTATATCCATAGCATCCAGTGGCAGGCCCGCCGACAGAAATTCCGGGCCCCTGGGCTGAGCAGTTACGGGCCCCAAACTATCAATAGACTTATTGAGCAAATTTACACAAAGCAAACAAAAATAACAACAGTGTGGGTATGATGCTTGCATTTATGAATTTAATCAGTTCTTAATGTTAAGAATTTAATTTTCAAATAATATGGTAGCATGGGCGGAGTTTGGTTTCCGTTCTTGGAGGGGCTAAATTTGTTGAGACTGAGACTCTGTCCAGAAAACGAGCGGTGCCGATAAAATGTTGATGACCTTTTTTTAGTCCATGGTCTGAAATCTAAAATCTCGCCGAAAAATACAAATTTTCCCCGGCCAAACAAAGTTGATGATCTTTTTCAGTCATTCGTAAGTTTCGCGTGGGGGTCTAAATCCGAGAAAAGATACCATTTACACGGTTAAAAAATGACTCTGGGTCTTCTTGCGGGGAGCCCTCCCCTAGCCCCTGATAAACTCCGCCCATGAATGGTAAGCAAGCAATCAGTTCGATCTGGATTTAACTGCAACAATATCTCTTATAATATCCTGGTATAGTTCTCTATCTTGCCTGCGAACCTAAAAAATGCACTTCGAAAATGCTCTTTCTTCATTGCCAGGAAAATTGTCCGAATGTCTTGGAGGACCGTTTACTTTAAGCTTTATAGCAGCCTATATCGTCTTAATCGTTGTGCACACTGCATAGGCCTAAACGCGGGCCCTGGCGGCAGAGTGCCAACATCAAAACAATGCCTCTTTACAGTTTCCATAATTTCAGCATTTTCATAATTCTGATTTAAAATGTCTTCATTTGGAATAAAGAGATTAACTCCATAAATTTAATTTTCATCCATTCAGTTTATACGATCATCAAAAAGCAGGCACGTTTAATTCACTAGAATCAACCGCTTTATGGGAGTAGGCCTAGTTATACTGGCTCTGAATGCCTGTCTGCTTTTTCGATTCTGACTTGAAATAGTGTGCGAATGTATAAGCTTACCAACTTTTGTCTTTCAAACTTATTAGCCTTTTCTTTTTGTCTTTTTGCTCCAGATTTGTGTTTATAGAATATTTCATCGTTGTGATAGAAATTTATCATTAGATTTTTGTTCACTTGCAACATGTGATTGAAATCTGAAAACGCATAATTTAGCAAAAGAACGTTCTGAGACGGAAGTGAGCGTGTTCTTTGGCAAAACACTGACAACTATGGTAATGGACAGTTGCTTGAAACTTAAACAGTTGTAGCAGTGTAACAGTAATAGCCTATTAGGCTCTATTTAAAACAACATAAATCACAAACAATAGGCTAAGTAATATGAGTGATTATAGGTTGGGGCCCGCCGCCCGTAATCAACATATGAAACATATTATAATCACTGTAGCCCGGGCCCCCTCCGGGCCCCTAGAAGTCGCCGGGCCCCTGGGCATTTGCCCCCCCTGCCCCCCCCTCTCGGCGGGCCTGTCCAGTGGTTGTTGCATGATTTTAGGTTCGTTAACTGAGATATTTATCTCGCTTTCGTTGAGTCTGCATGAGAGGACAATGAGGCTGCCGTCGATGTATATGATATACCTACCCACTTCGACTGTTCTTTGACCTTGTGCAGGAGACGTAGAGAGCGAGAACTAAGACGGCAATGATGACGACAACAGCCAGAGAACATCCGATACCGACGTAGAAGATGCTCTGAGATTTCGGTGGACCGGCTTCACTTTCACTGATGTCACCTACAGCATCGTCAAAGAAACGGGAAACGTTTGATCAGCGCCGCTTCGTTTGACAAAGAAATGCAGCACATGCATATAGTGCAAATATTAATTAGGGTTAGTTTTTGCTAGTGTTATAGGCTGTTCGGCCCACCATGCTTGTCGATGGTTCATTATACGCAATGCATTGTGATTGTTTCTGAGCATATCGGTGTCTCCACATGCATGCAGTAACGCTCCGTAGATATAGTAGAAGTTTCTTGAAGAGGTGCTATATAGCCTATATATATTTAAGTCCATAGAATGAATGAAGAAATGAACGAAAGCGTCAATTGAGACTTTCTTCAGACAGACGTTTTACGGTCAGAGAGGAGAAAACGATGCAGCCATACATCGCCCGATCATTTCTATTTATATGCATTCAGATGTGGATCGTGTGGTGCATATATTATGTATTCGCGGATGAATGGATTGGCGGATTGGTAGGTGGGTGGATTTATGAATCATGGATGGATGGATGGTTCCATGGATGGATGAACATATAGGTGGACGGATGGGTGGATGCATGGATTGACGGATGGAATGATGTTTGGATGGATTTATGTATACGGTTGGATGGAAGTATGGATAGTTAGATGCATGCATGGATAAAGGAACATGCGAGTGAGTTGATGGATGGATGGGGTTATTCATCTATAGTTGCTCGCTCATGAAAAGACTCACCAACACATGCACAAATAAACATCCATGCATGCATGTATGCGTGCACACATTTTCATACCTGCATAGATGCATAGGCTAAATATGTGTTTGTTTATCTGGTGAACTAGAACCATGGCTGGGATTTCTCTCCGTGCTCTGACTCCGCAACCTGTGTATGTAAATGTACACGCCGTGCACTCCAGGTGGAGTAGAACCCTGGGAAATCATGCATCCCGTGGCTGAGTTGTTGAGAGATAAACACAGCTCAGGCGCCACTGCAGCATAATTCCTTTAAACCAACAACTCCGTTACCATTAAAAGATGAATGATCCCATTTACTCCACTGCATGGATCAACAAAGTGTATACGTCGTAGAAAGGGATCAACTATGCTCTCTACGATCAGAGGGTTAGGTCACTATCCGTCAGCACGTTGCAGAACATTATCGATTACCGCTGCAGATTATTAATTATATAGGCTACTTCAATTGTTTTATCTTTATGCATGGACTGTATACAGTGTCAATCCTTTGAATGCATCCTCTGCTCTAGTCATTTTTTTACATCGGAATACTCTGCTGAATTCTAAATAAATACTGCTCTTACTTACTCGTTGGACCGGCTGCGCTTGGTTCCGGTTGAAGTCTTTGCTGACTGATGGCGCGCGATTGTTGAAGACCTTTCAATAAAGAAACATGCTAATCATTATTCATCATCAGGGGCGGATCCAGGGGGGGCCAATCCGGCCATGGCCCCCATTTAAAAATTGCATGGGACGTGGACCCCCCCATTTGGTTTCAACAAGCCATTAAATAAATGTAGTGGGAGAGAAAAACAGGACATCAGGCCCCCCCTATTACAAAATCGCACGGGACTTGGCCCCCCCCCGTCGATTCAGCGGCGGATGTTTCCCGAAAAATTGGTCGATGACTAAAAAAAAAAAAGGTCATCAGTTTTTTCGGCGGATGAAATGGTATTTTTTTCCGATGACTGAAAATTTTTTCTCCTGTCTCACAAGACCAAAAATTTTGGCCCCCCCCCTTCGAAAATTTCTGTATCCGCTCTTGTTCATCATTATACGTTTTTGAAGGCCTTTCAATAAAGAAACATGCTAAGCTAATCATTATTCATCATTATAAGGAAGTAAGATTGTTGAAATCGTCTCATTGAGAAGCCAATTAATTATACAATTCTGCATTTTACCAATAAGGCGAAGTCTGCGCCTGCGCCTCAATGCATGTCATGACGCTATGACATTCGTCATGATATTTTCCAAGATTGAGTCATCGTATGTGTTGTCCTTGACATTCATCGGAGAAAACTATGAACCTATACTTCATCCTTAGCCACTTAACTATCATGCTTGAATTAGGGCTCCTATAGAAGGCATTTAGCATATCTGTCATGCATTTGATTTGCGGTTAAAAATCAGCCACTTATAGACACGCGCCCTGTACAAGGACCGACTGGATGTGAGAACGCATTTCAGCTGCAGACAGTAACGGTCATGTTATTAGTCGTTATAACCATGCATTGACCTGTGTACGGAGATTGATGCATGACATGCCATTATGGACGGACTTTACTATAGCAATTAAACTATACTACCATAGCAACCATAAACATGCTGCGTCTACATTCCTCGTCTTCTGCGTTGCTCGTTACGATTGCTATAAAAAAATCCTTTTCAGGAATGCTGACATGCTTATTCACCATATATAAATATATATTATATATATGCTGCCGGTTTTTCTTGGGATAATGATCTTCTAGAATTGATCTTATACCCTATGACTTTTGGTTTATGTTCATCAGCTGATGCAAGTTGATGCATTAGACACAATAAGAAAAATCACAATACAATGCTCACTATAGGAATAGCATAGGCCTATGGTCTTGCATAGTCTACAGGCTGCAATAAATTTATGACTGATCAGAAAAGTTCTTCACCTCTATGAATATTCTCCTGTTCAGTTTTACTGAGAAACATTCTCTTTCCTCATATGAGTCTGACTCATTGCTCTATGCATGCATATATATATATGTATATATATATATGTATATATATATATATATGTATAACATTGTATATACACATGCATGCCTCTATGATGAATTCTACCTCCGAGAGACGGTTATAATTTCATTCGGACTAATTGGTGCAGAACAATCAGCACCAGGTATACTGCGTTCGTTATATAATATATATGTATATAATTATACGTACATGATTTTACAAAGCAGATTCAAATGATGAAACCAATTGGTATGTTCGACATGTATGCATGAGTTATGTGTGGACACTAATAACACTAATAAATGCATATCTATGAACGCATAGACCTACCGCAGTCGAAGCCACTTAATTGTACAACGGATTTATAAGTCACTTATATAAGTCGCGTATGTGCATAAGTCGGTTAGGTAAGCCAGTATACATATGTATGGGCTGAAGTCAGTTCATGCAACTAAATCGTCGTCGACTCCATGCATATGCATGAAGAGCATATTACTTATATTGAGAAGTTGTCCTTACCTCTGAGGCATGGCTTCTTGCGTCGAATGTCCAAGGAGATTAGATTCGATGGAGTTGTAGACACGTTCAACTGAATCTTCACATCCACTTCTATGCTCAGCAGTCCAGTACATAGAAGGCTTATGCTAAACCCTGTAGTTCACAATTTTAATCATAAACAAAAATTAGGGCTAATACTATAAGGTAAGCTAGTGAGGCTATACTATAGGCATACATGATGGCGATGATGACCATGACGACTATATCACTTCATACATTCATTACCGCTTTGCAAATTAATGTATTGGGATATTAGTGTAAACAGGATATTCATGCCATGAGAGCTATCTGATAGCTTGCTCTTTAAAAGGCGCAATGCAAATTCAAAATATATTAAAAGACACCCAGAATATAGAGCTGCAGAGTATAAAGTACAAATGAGTATATAGTACTTTTGTCATGCAGCTTATTGTTGCAATGTATATTTTCTTATATCATGCTCTTTCTGCATATTTTTTCCATAAAAGCAGAACCAAAATTAACAGACGCTTCTGCATTCAATTGTAATGCAATTATGTCACACTTGACACAGCTGTGCATTGAATTTTGCAGTTCGTTGATTACTGTAATTCTGCAATATATACTTTAATATAGCGCATGTGTTGCAATTGCTTAATTTTCACATGTTTGAACATTATTTGATTCATTTGCAATGGTCCATGCTGCATTTGTGTTACATGCTATCATATTGTAATAAGTTGTAATTGAATGGTAATAGTTTTGTCGGCTTCTGTTTTGATGAGTTGGTAGCGCTGCAGTGCATGCAGTATATATCTTGATCATCATCATCTTCTTCTGATTCCTCTTCTTACTCTTACCGGCTGGTTTCGTGGGAACGGTTCCGTTGGTGGGAATGCTGGCTATCGGTTGGTACATGGCGTGCAGGTTGGAGACGCTGATTGCCAGGATGTAGAACATCTGCAACATATAATTGACGCCAACAATTGACCGATCAGTAGACTCGCTTCGCCGACGACCGAGAGAGGTCGTCTCTCTATCTCTATCTCTGTCTCTATCTCTATCTCTGTCTCTGTCTCTGTCTCTGTCTCTGTCTCTGTCTCTGTCTCTGTCTCTATCTCTGTCTCTACCTCTGCATCTGTCTCTGTCTCTATCTCTGTCTTTATCTCTATCTCTGTCTCTGTCTCTGTCTCTATCTCTATCTCTATCTCTATCTCTGTCTCCTTCTATATGAATCTCCCAGTGTCTGTCTTTCTGTCGCTCCTTCTCTCTGTCCTCAACCATCGTCTCGGGTCTTTGTTTGACAGTTCGAAATTACTGGGCGGACCGAGACGTCGTTGAGCAAATGAGAGGGGACGCAGCGCAGATCACGTCCGTCTAATTAACCGATGGTAAGCGCAGATATAGAGGAGTGGAGCGACACCAAGGGACAGAGCATAGTCTGTAGGCTACGAACGAACATTTAATATATAAAAAAACAAGTAGGTCTACTTGTCTTGAGAAAAAAAGAGATTGTCACTTGCTGGTTCACTTCCGCCGGAAATGAGACACATCCAGCAACCGGAAATATATTATTGATGGGTATACGAACAGAAAGACAAGAACAATTTATTATAGACGATGGACGAAAGTGTTTAGCCCACAGTGACTGCAACTGCCATGCGGCAGTTTTTGTGGCATTTCATAGACATCGGTAGGCTAAAGTGTCTGATTAAGGTGCACATATGACATGGATATCACAGCCAGACATAATAGTGCGTTCCTGATCATGGTTTTAGTTTCGGACAGAATAAATCGAGACAGAATTGACTTTGGTTGTCATTGTCTTATTATATTATAAATCATACAGTCTGTAGCACAGCGAAGGATCTCTCAGTATTTTCTCTCACGATATCTCGATTCATCGATGTCTGAGGATCAATGGGGTCAATACATCGATAGCCTTTTAATCGCAGATCAATCTTTTCAATGATCGGTCTGGAAATAAATCGTGCAGCAGTTCATTCTACTTAAGTGCAATGGCATGATATAATAGCAGTCCATGCGACATGGATCCCATCCGTGTATCGCTTCCCTCTTGCATGCATGACGTGCGTCTGCAATTGCTCCATCTTGTTCATTATTTTCCCATTTAAATGGCAGGATCAAAGGATCGCATGTGCCATTATGGCTCGGCACCTCTGTGGTGGGAGTCTATGCGTCGTCTAAGAACAGCGCGAATGATCTATCATGAGCCTATTATATATCTGCGCAATTTCATGAGAAGACTTCATTCGCCACTGACGTTTCACAATTTTAGAGCCTCCATTTGTTAACAATTTAAAGGCTTATGCTATAAGAGTCCAGTTGTTGCCCTTACTTATCGCACAAAGTGATTGGATGCAAAGGATGTGTCATTCAACATATTGTGTAGACATTGGGACCTCTGTCTCAATTTGTCTCAGATTCATATCCGATCTAATAGCTATACTGTCACATAAATACTCGTTACAAGCAAGATCCATCATTGCTATTTATTTCCAATTCAGAGCCTCAAGTCGAGATCCCATGGATCTTATACATGACAGAATATACAAGGTGCAAGAACAAATCGCAGACACATATATGTGGGATCAACATAAATTCATCGAACATAAAATACTTCCGCTGGATGTATCAAGTAACATATAATCTCAAAGATAAATGCAACTCTAGGAAATCTTCTGTGCAAATAGGTGTGTGCATGTGTGTGTGTGTGTTTGAAGGTATGTCTGTATACGCGTGTGTGTGTGTGTGTGTGTGTGTTTGCACATATTGTTGTGTGCCCAATTATATATAACCTTCCGTATATATGTACCTTGGTTTCTGGCAGATAGGTGGGGTGGTCATTGAACCAATCGAAGTAGATTTCCGTTATTTCCGTCTTGATCGGAAGATTAAACGACAAAGCATAGTCGTTCACGTAACCATTTCTCGCGTAGTACAATTCGCCAGGAACACCTGCCACATGAAATTCACGCACACCTATTATTATAAGCGCACTTGAATACACTTGCAATTAATGCAGGCATTGCAGGTACGTAGAAATAGTTAAAGTGCGTGTATCTGCAATCAGTGTGCATGGGTTGAAGTAAATATGTTTACACTCAGCAAGTGCATCTATACGCAGGCGTTTGATTAGTCTTCATAATTTGCCTATTTCCATAATCTATTTGTTTGAACGCTTTAGGAATGGAGACAGAACTCAAGTCAGAAGTAGAAAAGGTTCAAAATCAATTCATGAGAACACAGAGGACAACCCAGATGAGGTTGCATGTACCTGAACAAAGCAAGCAGAAATGCCATACCATACCATACCATTTCATACCATGTCATACCATGTCATACCATGTCATATCATATCATATCATGTCATACCATACCATTTCATACCATGTCATACCATGTCATATCATATCATACCATACCATACCATACCATACCATTTCATACCACGTCATTGACATCATGTCTGGGGGGGCGGTAGAGTAATGGTTAACAAGCTGGCCAAGAGTGCGAGAGGTAGTGAGTTCGAACCCCCGTTGGGCGGATTTGCTTTGTAGGCTGCCATTGGCGCCGTATACTGCAGGCGGTCTGCTCAGTTAGTTTAGTTAGGATTTGTGTATTCTGTGATCTCTGTTCTTGTGAATTGTTTAAACTGCCATAATTGTACAATTGTAACCGGTTGCGGTGTGTCAACCGGATTGTTAATAAAGAGAATATTATATGTCATACCATGTCATACCATGTCATACCATGTCATACCATGTCATATCATATCATACCAAACCATGTCATACCATATCATATCATGTCATACCATACCATGTCGTATACCATACCATGTCATATACCATACCATACCATACCATGTCATATACCATAGTCCATAGGAAGATAAGTTAAGTGATGCACGTGATGGCTCATACAAGACTGGTCAAAGACATGTCAGGACACGTTGCAGTCTTTCATGTGAATAGGTATGCAGCGTCTGCAGCAAAGAGATAATAGATAATCGTGCTGCAGTCCTATACTCTATGCCGCTCATTGGTCGATGTCGGTCAATAATATATTGTGACAAAAACTATACATGATGATATTTTATACATTCTTTTATTTTGACACCATATAATCACGTGCCGGAAAAGCTCACAAAACAGTCCATAATTTGTATAAGAATCGACAGGATATAAGCTTTTGATCACCGTGTCCGCTGCCTTTCTGTCTGTCTTTCTGCCTGTCTGCTTGTCTGTCTGTCTGGGTGTCTTTCTCGTCTGCCTATGTCTCTCTGTCTGTCTGCCTGTCTTTCTCGTCTGCCTGTCTTTCTGTATGCCTCTCTTTCTGTCTGTCTGCCTGTCTCTCTGTCTGTCTGCCTGTCTTTCTGCCTGCCTGTCTGTCTGCCTGTTTTTTTCGTCTGCCTGTCTTTCTGTCTGTCTGCCTGTCTTTCTGTCTGCCTGCCTGTCTTTCTACCTGTCTTTCTGTCTGTCTGTCTGTCTGTCTTTCACGACATCTATCTAGTTTCCCATTCTTACTTCTGTTTATTGCAAGTTTGATGAATGAGGATGATAGTGTTAATAACGACGACGATGATGATGATGATGACGATGATGACGATGATGATAACGG